>JASDQU010102733.1:101414-121434 GCA_032191745.1 Picea mariana | reverse complement strand
AAATGTGTTGAGGAACCTGTTGTCTCGGTCGAAGATAATGGTCTTTGGTATCCCAAAGTGGACCCACACTCATTCGAAGAAGAGATTTGTAGTATCTGTCGCTATGATATTCTTCTTGTAGGTTGTGAGGATGGCCATCTTCGAAAACCAATCAACGACCACAAATACATAGTCATTTCCTTGCTTGGTGGATGACAAGCCAGACATGTAATCCATTGAGATGGATTCCCAAGGCTTCTCGATAATAGGAAGAGGGGTGTTTAAGCCTTTCTTCTTGATGGTTGACTTGAAAATGGCACATGTAGTGCAATATATGATATACTTGCTGACATCTTGTCGAAGTTTTGGCCAATAAAAATGTTTCTGAAGAACGACCACAGTTTTCTCCACACCAAAATTTCCTACCACCGAACTGTAGTGGGATTCCAAAATAAGCTTTCCACACTCGCTTGTAGGAACAAAGAGATGGCCCAGGTGACATAAGAGCCTATCCTGAATGTGAAAATCAGTGACAGTTGTGCCTGTACCCAAGAGTTTATAGGTGGTGGCAAAGTCTGGATCTTGTTGATAAAGTTGGGGCCACTCAGATGCTTCATGTCCACAAGAATGGAGAATAATGGTGAGTGTAGCCACAGGAGGCCGACTAAGGCATTCAACAACACGATTGGAGATACTTGTCTTATACTTGATGTTGAGATGGAACTGTTGTAGGTAGGTGGACCACTTTTGACGACGGTCATTCTGCAATTTCCCTCGTGTCTGTATGAATTGTAGAGGCTTGTGATCCATTTGTATGATCGTCTATTTTCCTAGAATGTAATGTTTCTATTGAATATAGGCTTCTACAATGGAATACATTTCCTTGTCATAGGTGGGGTATTTCCGGACAGTGTCGGAGAGTGTCTCACTATGGTATGCCACTGGATTCCCTTGTTGAGTGAGAACTATGCCCACAACATAGTCAGATGCATCAGTCTCAATCTTGAATGGTTGTTGCAGATCGAGCAAGGAGAGTATTGGAGTTGAGCACAAGTGATGCTTTAGATCATTGAATTCTCTTTGTTGATCATTTCCCACACAAACTTGTCCCTACCACCACCCTTAGTCATCTGGTTGAGGGCCCATGCAATATAGGAGAACCCCAACATGAACTGTCAGTAGATGTTGGCTAGTCCCAAGAAGCTCTGAAGCTTGGTCAGTGTGGTTGGGGCTGGCCAGTCACAGATGAACTGGATATTAGCTAGATCAAAATGTACCCCATGCTCATCAACAATGTAGCCCAAGTATTGGACCGTGTTCATACCAAAAGATAATTTTTCCAAGTTGGGATATAGCATGTGTTATCATCGAGTGCTCAAAACCTGTTGAATATGCTACATGTTCTCCTCCCATGTCTTGCTGAAGATGAGGATGTGATGCAGGAGCAATGCCTTCAAATTCAACAGTGCATGCATAGAGGCAAATGAATGACATCTCAACAATGACAGAATTTCAAATCAAACACTAACTTCAGAATTTAATCGGTTGTTGAGATATTTTGTAAACAACAATTTAAAAGTGTAACTTGTTTGTAAAGTCTTGAATAACTGTAAGGGATTGCAGATATGGAGTGTTGACTCTATCTAGAAATAACTAGTAGTTATTGTAATAGGACCAAAGTAGGTAACAACTTTTAATTTGAGATGATAGATTGTAGACAGGACGAGAGAGCTCGTGGAGCAGTCCTTAGATAGTTTTTCCATTGTTGTATTGTAACAGAGAGACAAAATAGAGAGATCAGTAGATCAAAGTAGAGTAGCAGAAACACTATGTATTTTGTTTTTCATGAATGAATAGAACAAACTGAAATTGTCCCAAATCCTTGGACTTTGTTCATTTCATGTGTGATTGAATGAATTTTATTCTATGTGTATGATTTATTACATTTCTTTCATGTATGATTGTTCAAGAGATTAATTGTATGAGTTCGTGAAGAAGCTGGTTGAGTTTCAATCATTTAAGTTATGATACTTGTATGCAAGGTGTGCATCTTGAACGCAAGGAGTGTGTCGACTAAGTCTCAGATTGACTCAGAAAAGTTCAGAGAGAATCAGAGAAAATCAAACCAGTTGCAATGTGTGCACAACGTCAAGAAGCCAACAAGCTTCAAATAAACAGCACAGAAGAACGCCAGGTGGGCGAGAAGCATTTTCTTTTCAAGAAAATCCTTCGAACTGAGTTTTTCGAAATCCCAAGAATGCAAAGTGTGCATGGGAGATCGAAATCCTTTTAAGGATATAAGCTCAGAAGAGATAATACTTTTTGTAACAACTATCCATGCTATGATACTAAATAATATTTAATAATTTAAATACATGACTTAAGTGTAAACAAAATTTTCTTCTTTCATAGATGGAATAAACTACCACATATTCATAACTCATTTACAATTTTTCCAATGCTAAATATTCTAAATTTGAATCTAATACACAAATCTAAATAAGACGATGAGATAAATAAGAAGTTAACTTTACCATTAAAATATTTCAATAAAACATAACAAAATATACCAAGTGAAATACATCCTCCCTAGTGTGTTGAAGATGACCATTTGCGATGTAGTCCTTCAAGTAGTAGGAAGATGCTTTCAAACATTCATTTCTTTCCACTTTCCTGGAGGGAAACAATGGAATCCTCCTAGCCAACTAGGAGCCTAGCCGGCTTCCTAGCTCCAAGAAACCTTTTAGTTTCTTGGCCCCTCTGTGCCCATGACTCCAAGAACAACAAAGCACATATGCTCTAACAACGTTATCACAAGAATTATACCTTCCAAGAATTTTTCCAACCTCTCAACATGCTCAAACCTCCCAATCCCCCCTTCCTCGCCACTTCTCCTCCCTATTTATCAAGTTTCCATACATCCTTCCCAAGTCTCCTCAACCACCCTCATTATTATCCATCAACCTCCCTTATATAGATTTTTGCAAAAAGATTAAAATAAAACTAAAATATAAATGACTTTCATTAAACAACAATAAATAAAAATCAAAGTCTTTCTTCTCATGCTAGCTAATAAATGTAATTTGACAATTTCCCCCAAAATGTACATAACAACCCACCATGGTCATTCAATTCATTATACCCACCATCAATCAAAGTCAAGAAGGTATTTAATGCTTCTAGATATTTTGTATGCAATATAATTTAAATATTCAATAAACATTCAATTAAATAGTTAATAATTTACTTTAATAATTAATACATTAATTAATTGTACTAGTGTACATGGGTAAGGTATGTGTACGTAGCTAGCGGACACATATCTCATGTATGTACTAATGCTAAACAACCATTGCCTCTAGTGCATAGTTCCGATATGATCACCAAGACATGTAGGAAAATAGATCAAGTAATGAATCATTTAATAATCTTAACGAACAAAATTACACCAATTCAACAATAGCTTGTTATCACACTTAAAATATCAATAGGAAATCAAAGAGGGTTTTAAACATGTTAGGAACCAAATGAGTAAACAATAGTGGCATCTCTAATCCCCAATCAACATTCTCAACTAACATCCAAGCATCCTTCCTTCCTAACCTACTTCCATCTTCCATCCTATCCTTTCCTTTGTTGGACTAAGTTGGAGCATAAACTATATTGACTTAACTCCAGATAGAACCTGTAAGAGGAAGTGGCATACATATCGACCAAGCTTCTCCAACAGGAAACTAGCAGTCGCCATCACATGTCTAGGGGAGCATGACTTCACACAGCCCTCCTAGGACTCTAGGTTTCGGAGGATAAATGGTGGGAAATACCTCCACCCTTCCTTATAGAACCATGGTCAACACCCTACATCAAGCCCCATTGTGAAACTATTGTTATTAGAGTCACATCATCGAACAACCACTCTAGGCAAGTTGTGTGTCCTACCAAAACCACACTTACCACAGATCATAAAAATATTTTGAATCATAAATTAAACAATAAGTACAACTTATAACATGTGTTATATTCTCGATGTTTACAACATCCAAGTTACCTCATCACTATATTCATTTGGCTATCACATATATCATCAACCTATAGGTTAGTTCACTAATAACTCATATCTATGCAGATACATCACAATATATAAGAATCCATAATTTGCATTGATGTTTAATTAAGAAATGTATGTTTATTTACATCATGTGTTGCATGTATTATACCTTCACACCATAACTTGAACTGGTATCCATGTATCGAACTTCCCCATTTTAATTTTCATGTTTAACCAATCAGAGAACTATCTTTGTCATGAGCATATATCATGTAACACATAAGTAGGTATAGATGTGCACATCCCAATGTCTAACTCAGTCTAATTGATTCCAAAAAAATGCTAAGTGTTGAATTACTAAGATGAGTAAACAACAATGTTCTCACTGCCTAAGGCCAAAATATGGGTTGCTACATACACCCACCCTTCATGAAACTTCRTCCCAAAGTTATTTTCAGAATGCAAAGTAATCATAATGTGTGGTATTTACATCTCCCTAGTGTTAGCTCTTTTATTTATTTATTTCATTATTTTCACATCTTGCATACTATTGTTCTTTACCTTACATTAGCATTTTAGCAACGTGAATAACAATTATCAAGTCATCTCACCTCTTCAATAACATAACTATATCAATAATTTCAAGTATATTTAAGCACCTTTTAATTAATCCCTCTCATTATAGTTATTTGAACCATCAATGTACCTTTCAATCGTAAAATTTTCAGTATAATAGCCACCATGATTTAATATGTCTTTATGTTGAGCAAGTTTATTCGATAATTTGATTTCTTCACACTATCCTATAAATCTTTCAATAATGAAAACAACTCATTTATCTCACCATTCTAACCCATACCTCAAATTTGTCACAACTTCGATGTTTGGCCTAAGATCATAAAGGGATTCCAACACTCTTAGCCTTATCTTTTACTCCAATAATATTTATAGTTATTATTCCATAATATTTGTTGTTACTATTCCATGTGTTTATATTAATTTCAAAATAAAAAATAAAATAATAAAAGAAATTGTTATTCACTTTTCATTTAATACTCTAGCATAGGATGGTTGTCTAAAAATGCCCAAGAAGTGTATCCATAATTGCCAATAGAATGTAAAACATACTTCTCAAAAATAAAGATTCTCTACCATACTCTTTGAAATGTGTGTATCACATGTGGTACATACAACCTTACATTTGTTATTCAAGTAAGCAATAACTAAACAAACCATACTAATAGTTTTCATATATATATATATATAAACTTTACATACCAAATTAATCTATTTAACTCTAGATTTTCTCAATATTTTTAATAATATAAATAATATTGTTGTCTCATCCTTGAGTAACCCAATAACCTTAACATTATAAAGAATTGTATCATATATTCTATATGTTTTGGTTAATATAATAATGTTTTTAACTTTAAAAAAAAAAAAAAACTAATAAACCTGAGCTTTTAATAACTTATTTACACACTTATTGCTTTAATGATTTTCTTTTTTAATATAAAAGGGTAATGGGGTAATAAATTTGTGGTAACTTACAAAAGTCATTATGTACATGAAAAAACTTCAAAGTCAAATTTTCATATTCTAAATTAAATTTATCCATACAAATTGATACAAAGAAATGTTCTCACATACATAATTTTAAAATAATAAATAATAAAACAAAACAAACTATTTCTTTGCTTAATTATATATATATAGCTTTCTTCAATACCGTGTATAAAAGAATCTTTTTCATATAATTCTATTTTTATTTTTACATATTTATATGTAAACTTGTTTCTATTATTATTATTATTATTATTATTATTATTATTATATACTAAAAACATTAAACAATCTTCTTCAAATAATTTTATTTTATATTTATGTATATGCACATATTTATTTCCATATATATATATATAGTTGGTAAAATGTAATTATAATTATAAATGATTTAAAAAAGAAATATGAGCATGTTGAATTTATTCATTTAGATTTTTTTTTGTTTGAAGTAAAATAGAATGATCACAACCACAAGTATAATAACATTTTCACTTAAAAATATTAAATATAATTATAATAACATTACACTTACTTGTTATTAATATATATAATAAACATGAATAGAAACAATGACTAAATATCTACTTATTAATATATTCACACATTAATGCTTTGAGCCTTCCTTCTTAATGTATACATTAAGATTTTAATATATTTTATAATTTTCATTTAAAATATTATGAGACCAACGATTTTGACCATGAATAACAAGTTTACGAAATATTAATATCCACATTGATATTGGTTATAATGATCCGACATTTGGTAGTTTAATTAAACTTAACAATTTATTTTTATTTTTTTTAATCCTTCAAAAATTTTAAAAACTGTAATCTTGTGTGTCATGACTCTAGTCTTCTCTATTGGATCCTTTTAAAGTTTAACCACTTCTATTGGATCCTTTTTAAGTTTAACCACTTATAGTGATATGACTTAAGCATTTAAAGTTTAATCTTTTATCGTGATATGACTTAAGCAATTGAATAAATCAAATTTATTGTTTATTTATTGTTTAAAACAAAGAACTATCCTACTTAATGACATAGTCATTAATTGATAAGTGACAACTATGATTATAATCGGTGTTGTCAAACCAACTTCATGAAGGATACATAATGGTTAAATTTGCAAGGTCCATGGACTAATTAAACTTTCACTCACACATGGATCCTTTTTGCTTACATTATAAGCAAAGAATTAAATGGTTCTTAACAACATTGTCATTCCTTCCCTCAACAAACCAACCACTTTTGTGATTTGRATTTTCAGTATAACGGTAGGGAATTAGGTTTCCTTCTTTTTTTTTTTTTTTTTATATATTCCCTCAACAAACCAACCACTTTTGTGATTTGGATTTTCAGTATAACGGTAGGGAATTAGGTTTTCCTTTTATATATATATATATATATATATATATATATAAACAAAATTATGGTAGGGTATTCCTTAACTAATCTTATTCATAATAAGGTACTTACTTGTGGTGCTTCTTTGATTTAAATTTTGATTTTTTTTCTCTTAACCTTTCTAGTTTATTTTTAAAATACATAATAAAAATATATATGATTATATATTTATAGAAATGCATGCTATTATTATATATTTATATATTTTTTTATCTTACTGCATGCTATGATTATATATTTTATTATCTCACTGCATGTTATGATTATATATTTATATATTTTGTTATCTTATTGTATGCTATGATATGATAATGTTTGCATTACTAATTTGATTGTTATTTGATAGGAAAACAATTTTTGTAAAATTGTTTTTAATTGTTCTTTATGTTACATTCACAATTTTTTTGTGTGGTTTTATCATTTTAAATGGGTCAGTTTATATTAGTCAGCTAGACAAAACCATTTACTCTTCTCTAATATCACTTTCTTTGAGCTTATGATTGGCAAGAATGAGAGTTGTCACAAACCCATGTAGGTTGAAATAAATTACTTGGTTGTAGTTACTAGAAATAAAGTACAATTTTTTAGTAGTTAAACCAAAATTTTAAAATAATAATTCATTAAATCACTCTTTATATAATCAAAATTTAAAAATAATAATTCATAAAAATGAAAGCAATTCTTGCAACTCAAACCATACATCAATACATCTTTGGACATAACATCCTTGGTACATCTTCATTGATTTCTCTCCATGCATATATGTGTATATGTTTTGTCTCCATTGATTTCTTTGAACCTCATGCTTTTATAAATATAAAAAGATATATATCTTATCTTTCTCTCTGAAATATCACGCTTTTTTTTTTCGAGGAAAAAATTAACTCAAATTTATATTAAGTATAATTTTTTTTTACATTCAAACAGTGACAAGAAACAATCCGCCAAAACAGTCCAAAATAAATGAAGACGGGAGGAAACACCAGGAATTTGAGAAACTAGAAATAGGCAGAATGGAATGGGCACAGTGCCAGCTGAAACTACAAGAAGGATGTTGCAGTGGAAATTAGACAGGAAGTAATGCTCATTCCAGGCTGAAAACGCGAAGTGGGGCTGCAATCGGTGCCATTTACCCTTCATCATCCCTTGGCAATTCAAAGATATTAATGCAAGAGGGCTGACTCTCCAAACCACTGTCCGAGTGGTATACCGATAGTCTTCCTTCGATTTCTGTTAGAGCTCTTTTAGAGAGGGCATCGGCTTCTTTATTGTGCACTCTATAAATGTGGTGGATGCTGAGATCTTTGAAGTTTTTTGCCAATTCCAAAGTTTTTTGTTTCCAGCATTCGATATTTACAGTGCTGAGATTGCACTTGTGGTTTATCTAGTCAATGATGACCCGCGAATCACCAAGGATTTGGAGTTGATTAATTGACCAAAAGGTTGCCAGAGTGAGGGTTGCCCATAATCCCATCATCTCTGCTTTTGTATTTGATCCCGCTCCGCAGTTGATGAACCATTTGGTAACTCTCGAAGGATGAGATCTGAAAATGCCTCCGACCCCACAGCTAAGACCATTGGAGTGAACAGCTCCATCAAAACATGCTAAGGTGAAGCCCTTCTCCTGAGTAAACTCACAGAGTTGTAATGGCAGGGTCTTAACAGTAGAAGGTTGCCAGGAGAAAGACAACAAGATTCTATGTGTTACTGAAAGAGTGGAAGGAGCGTGATCTTCAAAAATTGCCATATTTCTTTCAATCCAGAGCTGCCAGCATGCATGAGGAGCCAAGCTAACAGGGGCTGTCTTCTCCTTTGACCACAGCAAAAAAACAATCTAGGAGAGAGGCAGTTTCCCATTGAATGCTGAAAGAAAAATGGGTGATTAGGCGCTGCCTTATATCTTATCTTCATTGATTTCTCTCTAGCATATCAAACCTTTATATCTCGACCCTTATTATTTGTTTCATTAGAGACGTGTGCATCGCCATTGATTTCTTTCAACGATATATTTGTATATGTCTTATCTCCATTAATTTCTCTCTAAATCTCACCGCAGCATCCATTGTAGTTGCAATTGAACACAAATTAATTCTCTTGGTCTAGGTTTTCGAGTCTGGTCTATATCTTTAATTAGCGGTAGTTTGGGACAAAATCCAAGCAGAGCCTACACTTTTATATCTCGGATCAAGATTCAGTGCCTTACGAAGCGGGCATGATCAAATTTTTGAGGTAATTATCCAAAGATTGTAATTTTCCAGCTTAAGCAGACTAGAGGCGGTTTTTGTTACTCAGTCGGAGGCCCTACCAGAATCATTATAGTAGGAAAAGGGGTACCAAAAGCGCGAACTGTATTTATCTTCCTAGCCCCAAATTCAAATACAGGTCCGTAGCATTTTTTGACCATAGTGTTTTTTTATATGTAGTGTGCATACTATTCCCCACTAGATTAAATTGGATTTCCTCTCTCTTCTTCCTTTGTAATTCTATCAGTTGGATTCAAACGTGGGCTTTTTTTGTTTTTGGGATATGACTTGGAAAAATTGTAGAAGTTGAGCCACGCTATCATGTCCTATTCTTATGGAATCGTTGGAAGATCTGAAGAAAATACGCATGGTAAATATGTTGTTTGTCAGGAATAACGGAGAAAGTGAAGAAGCACCTACAGTTTCACCTGAGCCATAGCTCATTCCAGTTCCATATTATTCAGGCATAGAGGAGAAAGAAGTTTCAGATCATCCCATTTCAAGTACAGATATTTCCTCTGCTTGCTTAGGATCCACAATGCTTCATATATATATGGATTTTCAATATCTGTAAACCCTTATCGATGTCATGGGAGGAATACACCAGAGGACATCCACGCAGAGCATTCATGGCTCACTTATAAACCCGATACGAATTCTCTAACCAAATGGCAATACCTACGAAGATTTAATATTTTCAAAATCTGGTTATGAAAATATTAATATTTTCAATTCATCATTAGGCACAACGCCCTTGCATAGTGTTGGAGAAGAAACCATTTTGAATATTGGTTTTAATGGAAGTGAAAATAAATTTTCAGAGGAGCAAGAGGACAAACTTACTAGACAAACTGAATTTGAGGCAGTTAGGGAGTTCAAAAATAACTTTATGAACGGTTTCTCGTTCAATAAATCTAGATACTGGAAGCAGTAATGAAATGATACCCATGGTAAGGATGCATACTGAAGTTTGAAAGGCCAATGACGGTTGGCTTATATGGACTCAGACAACATGATAGTGTTTGGTCACCAAATCGAATCCCGCCATGGATGCAGTGTGATTAAAGATTTCTTATCGGCTTCACTTTACATGTGTTTTATTCTGCCCAACAGTCTCGAGTCAATTGTTTTCACATCTCGAATTTAAACAGTGATCGGAGCCTGAAGGCTGAGAATTTGAATTCAATTTACTGTGTTGTTAGTGGGGGGATGATCAAGATCTAAATATCTCAAGATTTGGTTTTCATGTATATCAAATTCAGAATAAATCGATAAATAACAGTCTCAATAATGAGAGAAAAGATAGAGAAAAGATTCACACGATCAGAGTGAACCAAAAAAAAAATTGGAAAACTTGATAATCCAAAGATCGAAAATATTATATTAGGTGGAGGAGATGCCAAGGCTTCGGCAGCCAACTAGCAAAGTCGTGTATGAGTTCACTTGCTTGAATCGAGAAGTAAATGGTTATTCTCACAGTTCGTCTGTTAAAGGTGTATGGACAGATGGTCATTGTGTTTTTAGCACTGGTCTAGATTGTTGCCACTTTTATCTCATAATAAAAGAAGTTGTCTGAGAGAGCATTGCAGTTCAATTATATATATATATTATTAAAACATTTTATATACATTTTCGTTGAACCTAGGTTGCTCTTATTTTTCAATTCTCAATTGTGAATTTGCTTAGAATTTTGAGATTTGATGCAATATCTAAGTCCGATTTGAATATCTAAGTCCGATTTGAATGATTAGAGTTTAAATAAATTCCAAAATGAAATTATCTTTTGTCATATACATTCATACTCCTTATTTTTTGATTGCTTTGCTAGTTCTAAGGTGAAAATCCATTTACCTTGAAAAGACATTTATTATGTTCAATAAATGAATACATGGATGAGCAGATTGACAACGAATTAGCTTCTGAGTGATATAATTAAGATCATATCAAAAAGTAAGCAAAATGAAGCACTGCCTCTCAAATAAAAAAAACCTTTGCGCAAAGTATTTATGTGCATAAGGACTTTTGAATAGAAATATATAGGGATAGCTCAATCATAGGATTGATGCTTAGTTTATACTTGTAAGAAAATTAGAAAATTATTGTTTTCTAGATTTCTTATAATAAGGATCAGCATTGAAATCAAAGAATCATGATCTGGATTATCACCTTTCTCATTGCATGGCTCTTAGGGTCCTAGTTTTCGAACACGGGATCTGATACCAAATGTAACAACTATCCACGCTATGATACTAAATAATATTTAATAATTTAAACACATGACTTAAGTGTAAACAAAATTTTCTGCTTTCATAGATGGAATAACCTACCACAGATTCATAACTCATTTACAATTTTTCCAATGCTAAATATTCTAAATTTGAATCTAAATACACAAATCTAAATAAGAGAATGAGATAAATAAGAAGTTAACTTTACCATAAAAATATTTCAATAGAAACATAACAAAATATACCAAGTGAAATACCTCCTCCCTAATGTGTTGAAGATGACCATTTGTGATCTATTCCTTCGAGTAGTAGGAAGATGCTTCCAAGAATTACTTTATTTCCACTTTCCTAGAGGGAAACAACGGAATCCTCCCAGCCAACTAAGAGCCTAGCCGACTTTCTAGATCCAAAACACCTTTCAATTTCTTGACCCTCCGTGCCCGTGACTCCAAGAAGAACAACAAAGCACATATGCTCTAACAACATTATCACAAGAATTATACCTTCCAAGAAATTTTTCCAACCTCTCAACATGCTCAAAACCCCCAATCCCCCCCTTCCTCACCACTTCTCTTCCCTATTTATCAAGTTTTCATACACCCTTCCCAAGTCTCCTCAACCACCCTCATTATTATCCATCAACCTCCCTTATCTAGATTTTTGGGAAAATATTAAAATAAAACTAAAATATAAATGACTTGCATTAAACAACAATAAATAAAATGCAAAGTCTTTCTTCTCATTGCTAGCTAATAAATGTAATTTGACAATTTTCCCCAAATTGTACATAACAACCCACCATGCTCATTTAATTCATTATACCCACCATGAATTAAAGTCAAGAAGGTATTTAATGCTTCTAGATATTTTGTATGCAATATAATTTACATATTCAAGAAACATTCAATTAAATAGTTAATAATTTACTTTAATAATTAATACATTAATTAATTGTACTAGTGTACATGGGTAAGGTATGTGTGCGTAGCTAGCGGACACATATCTCATGTATGTACTAACGATAAACAATCATTGCCTCTAGTGCATAGTTCCTATATGATCACCAAGACATGTAGGACAATAGATCAAGTAATGCATCATTTAATAATCTTAATGAACAAAATTACACCAATTCATCAATAAATCATTATCACACTTAAAACATCAATAGGAAATCAAAGAGGGTTTTAAACATGGTAGGAACCAAGTGAGTAAACAATAGTTGCATCTCTAATCCCCAATCAGTATTCTCAACTAACATCGAAGCATCCTTCCTTCCTAACCTACTTCCATCTTCCATCCTATCATTTCCTCTGTTGGACTAAGATGGAGTGTCATACATCCATCCAACAAAGTTTCCATATAGAACGCGTAAGAGGAAGTGTCATACATCTCAACCAAGCTTCCCCAACATGAAACTAGCAGTCACCATCACATGTCTAGGGGAGCGTGACTTCACACAGGCCTCCCACGACTCTAGGTTTCGGAGGATAAACGGTGGGAAATACCTCCACCCTTTCTTATAGAACCAGGGTCAACACCCTGCATCAAGCCCCATTGTGCAACTATTGTTCTTAGAGTCACGTCATCGAACAACCACTCTAGGCAAGTTGTGTGTCCTGCCAAAACCACACTTACCATAGATCATAACAATATTTCGAATCATAAATTAAATAATAAGTACAACTCATGTGTTATACTCTCGATGTTTACAACATCCAAGTAACCTCATGATTATATTCATTTGGCTATCACATATCTCATCAACCTGTAGGTTAGTTCACCAATAACTCATATCCATGCAGATACATCACTATATATAAGAATCCATAATTTGCATTGATGTTTAATTAAGAAATGTATGTTTATTTACATCATGTGTTGCATCTATTATACCTTCACACCATAACTTGAATTGGTATCCATGTATCGAACTTCCCCATTTTAATTTTCATGTTTAAACAATCAGAGAACTATCTTTGTCATGAGCATATATCATGTAACACATAAGTAGGTATAGATGTGCACATCCCAACGTCTAACTCAGTCTAATTGATTCCAAACAAATGCTAAGCGTTGAATTACTAAGATGAGTAAACAACAATGTTCTAACTGCCTAAGGCTAAAATATGGGGTGCTACACTTGTCACGAGTGTTGACGAGATCCCAGAAGTGGATTCATCGAGAGAACAAAGTTTTAGAACCTTTGAAAGAAGATAAATCTTCTAGGTGGAGAGATATCAGAAGCTCGGGAGGAAGAACGACCATGATCGTTGGATCACAAGGAAGATGATCGATAGTCATCAGATCACAAAGAAGTGCACAAACCTTAGCACTTCACACACAGAGGAGAGAGAATTTATCAGAGTTGAAACAAGAGATTCGCGGAGTCCGAAACCCCGGAATAGAATCTCGACCATCTGATCAGTGGGATAGATCTGATCCATCAAATCACTGGAGGCGAAGACCAAGTGTCGGATCGCCAGGAGGAATTACAATCGTTGGTTGTTGTAAGCTCAGGAGGGAGAGTGGTTTGAAACTTAAGATTCCCATAGTTCGGAGCCCCGAAACGCTGAGGTGGAATCTCAACCGTCAGATTGATCAAGTGTGAGCCGTCAGATATCGCGAGTGCATAAAGAGTCAAGTTTGAGACTTAAAACTCTCGAAGCATGGAGAATTGGACATCCGGAGCATATCTGGACCATTGAAGCCAGGAGGGTATGTGTCAGCAGATCAAAAGATCTGGAGGAAGGTGGAAGTTGAAACTTGAAACACGTGGAGTGCGAACAGCCGAAGCACCGTGAATCGTTGATTTGAGAGAAGAGACTTGTCAACAGATCTCGTACTCTGGGAAAAATCCAAAGTGGGTTTTCATTTTGAGATTTGATATTGCCAGAGTGCGGAGACCTAAAGTCCTGAAGTAAGATCTAGACCGTTGGATTTGGAGTAGATGTGGCACAAATCTGTTAACTCTGGGTAAACTCTTGAAGTAATCCTTGATCATTGGATCAGGGAGGAAACGCATCAAAGGATCTTAGGCTCTGGGTAAAACTCATTAGGAGAAAGAGGTTTGAGATTTGAATTCTCAGAAGTCCAGAGACCTGGAGGAAATCTCGATCGTCGATCGAGAAGGGGTCGTTGAACCATTGATCTAGGTTGAAAGGTAAAACACCCAGGCGAAGGAAGGGTCATTGATTTACGGGATAGGTGTTCGTAGATTGCTAGTCCCAGAAGGTTGAAGTATGAAAGGAATCTGAGTTTGATATTTCAAACTCCCAGAGTCCGAAATTACGAAGAAAACCTCGACCATTGATTCAGAGGGAACTGATTTGGTCTGTAGAAAAGAGGGGTGTAGCTTTGAAGCGTCGATTTGGACGTTATCGTCAAGATCATAAGATTGACAATCCTGTGTCATTGTGGGGACAAACATTGTGAGGAGGTTAAGGAATCAAGGGCAGGCATCAATTTGAAACGTGGTTTCATCAGGAGGACACGTGGAGGGTGGAGGAGCATTGTGGGCCAAAAACCAGTTTGCCTCCAAATTGCTTGTGACCATGCCCACAATCACATGGTGATAGCCCCAGGTCATATCAAGAGAGGGATTATCCGAAAGGGAGAAAACGCCGACACTCTGAGTTTCACGACAGAGCGAAAGGGAAGTTCACGGGTTGTTGTTAAACCTGCACCAGAAAGCCGAGGGGGCTTGTGTTTAGATACATAGGGGAACCTTTAAGGTTCCAAAGATTCTTTCAAATCGAGAATCGGAGATCCAAGACCAGGAGGTCGCGCAACCCTATGGGGGGAGTAGGGGGGTTGCATTAGGTGGTATCAAAGCTAATTTTAAGTGTGTTTGCAGACATCTGACAAAAGGCGAAAGGAGGAAAGTTGGTATCATTTGTGGTATCAAATTTTTAATTTTTGTTTGTAGGTGACGCAGTGAAAATCATGCCACCTACAAGGTGCGGAGAGAATGAAGAAATGGAAGAAGAAATGAGGCGACTCCGAATGAGATTGGACACCATGGAGATAGCACAGACAAGATCCCCAGATGTTGGAGATATCAGTGAAGCTGAGAGAGAAGAAGAAGCTTAGGACGAAGAAAATGTAGCAAAGGATGCTGCAGAAGATCACTTAATAAAAGATGTTTCAAAGATAGGAGCTAGAGCAAGAATAGAGTTACCTATGTATGAAGGAAATTTGCAAGTTGAAGAATTGTTAGATTGGGCACATGCTATGGACAAACACTTTGATTACGAAGATATCAAAGAAGACAAGATGGTGAAGCATGCAGTGACAAGACTAAAACATCATGCAGCTTTATGGTGGGATGAAATGCAAGCCAAATGCAGAAGAAATGGTAAGCAGAAAATTAAAAACTGGGATAGGATGGTAGCTAAGTTGAAAGCCAAATTTATCCTGAAGGATTACCAAATCAATCTTTACAGAAGATTGGAGAACTTGAAATAGAGGGGTTTATCAGTGAAGGAGTACACTGAAGAATTTTACAGAATGAACATCAGGGATGGATAGAAAGAGAATGAAGATGAGAAGACAATCAAATATATCAATGGGCTAAGATATGAAATCCAAGAGGAGATTAGCATGATGTCTGTCAGTAAAGTCAAGAATGCCTATCAAGAAGCCTTGAAAGCTGAAGAAATTTTGGCCAGGAAGCAAAGCCAATGAAGTAGAGGTATAAATTCAAGCAGAGGCAAGGGAACCAACAGAGAGAAGTTCCAGAAGTCGAAGCCTGAAGATGATAAACAACATAGTCACCATGATAAGGGTAGAAGTTCTAAAGAGGGACAACATGGAGGAAGAAGTTCTTTTTCCAGAGGAAGAGGAAGAGCCAGAGGAGGCGTGGTTAAATGTTATACCTATGGAAAAGAAGGACATAAATATTGGGAAGGTCCCGATAGAAAGAGAGAAGGAGGTGGAGAAGCACACATTGTTGAAGCATAGAAGCATATGGAAGAAGAAGTAGTAGAAAGAGGAAGGAACCTCATGATGAGGAAAAATCTTCTTAAACTAGAAAAGGAACCAGAGGAACCAATTCAGCAAACAAGCCTATTCAGAACTGCTTGCAAGTCGAAAGACAAAGTTTGCAAGGTGATCATAGACAGTGGGAGCACTGGCAATCTAGTATCTACAGAGATGGTGGAAAATGTTGAAATTACTAAAACAACTGAGAGGGGGGGGGTTGAATCAGTTGTAACTATGCTTAAAAAAATTTAAGTCTATTAAAACATTATTAATCTTTCTTCAAGTGATCATCAACAATATACAACATATGGACAGTAAAATCAAAGAGCATCAGTCACACATAAAGTATACACAGAGATAGATTTTCATGAGGAAACCCATAAAGGGAGAAAACCTCTTATTCTTCGAAATGATAGGCAATCTTCTAAGTTCTGTACATCATCTTTAATTGAGCACCAACTCAATGTGAGGCTACTACCTCTATTTTACAAGCTGCAACTTGTTTGAGAGCACCAACTCTTTGGTTTCTCTAGCACCCACTAGAAGGAAGCACCAACTCCCTGGTTTCTCTAGCACCCACTAGAAGGAAGCACCAACTCCCTATATGTTCCAGCACCAACTGGATGGAAGCACCAACTTCCAGTTACACAGGCTCCAACCTGTATAACAGAGAACACTAGTTCTCCCTTGCACCACCCTGCCACTCTAGTTTATCTGGTTGCAACCAGATGGAAGCTACAACTTCCTGTGTTCAAGCTCCCACTTGAACCTCTGAGGACAACAGCCCTCTCGAGCACCTCCCAACCTCCCTAAAACATAAATGAATAAATAAACAATCAACTACGTAGATAAATCAATTCTTACCAATCTTTCTTTATTCTGTAAAACTAGTCCTCTTCTAACTGTTCTGCAATTCTTCTCTTCCTCTGTCTGTTTAGTAGGTCTTCTCTACATCAACTTTTTTTGTCATTCTGTTATGCTTCAACTTGCTCTGTTATTCTACTCTGCGTTACATCTCACACTGTACATATGCTCAATCTCCTCCTGCGCATCCTCTCATTTCCCTTTCTTACTGTTTCATTCATTTTCCATTTAGAACAGCCAACCGCACATCGTCTGTCTCGTTTTCTTTTATACTCACCCACACGGCGGTTCAACTTCCCATCTCCTTCRGCAAAAGGAAGACAACTGTCCGAGAAACTGAAACGCCAACAKATTCACAATCATGAATCYGTTTTGCTAACAGATTTGTAACTGAGGAGTTAACTGTGAGAGATAACAGTAACCATACGATCACATTCAAATTAATCTGCACCGTTGGATGAACTTTATTAATCTTGCCTTTAAATCGGGTTTCGGCATTTCAGCATTTGTGTACCCAAGTGTCTCGACACTTCATGTAGCGATCTCTGAAGCTCTGAAATGGAGCTTATCTGGACTGACTCCTTCCCTTTCTCATGACCAAGGGCTGTGACCACAGTCTTATGCATAAGGCGCTTTCGTGATTTTGCATATCACGAATTCGACATTCCTGATGTTCAATTTTCTTGTCACTTACAAATCCTGATCCACGAAATTTCGTAAAGAAGTTGAATCAACGATCTAGATCATATCTTGATCTGACGGTTGCAATTACATCGCGATTTCTCATCTCGTGATTTTGTAATTCATGGTACATCATTTTTTTTGCCTCTCCATGTCGCGATTCGTGAAACTCCGATAAGGAGTTGGATCAATGGTCCAGATTCAATCTTGACTCAACGGCTGCGATTGAATCGCGATTTTGACATTCATGCTGCATTGTTTTCTTTGCCTCTCCATGTCGTGATTCACGAAACTCCGATATGGAGTTAGATCAACGATCCAGATTTGATCTTGACTTGGCGGCTACAATTGAATTGTGATTTTGCCTATTGCGATTATGCCTACTTCTCCTTGCACTTTAAAGAACGTGCAGGTTCTTCTTGATCCAATGATGGTCGGGTCCTACGCTTGGATCTAACGTCTAAGATCTGTCCTCCTTTTCAGTGTGCTCTTCTTGTCTTCATTCAGATCTGACAGCCATCAGGAAATCAGACAGAGATCCAACGAACACAGTTTATGCTCTTCCCCGATTATGACTGCGCCGTTGATCATCGCTGCTATACTCAATCCATCACCACTATTGTACTTGCCATCAATGACAAGTATACGCTGTCTGTAAATATGCTAACAATCCTCTGTACATTCTTCCTGTACTCATGCCATTCGTTGTCTATTACATATTTGCCAACAATCTCCCCCGTTGACATTGATGGCAATACAGGCACCCGCATGCATTTGGACTCGACTCCGGAATCAACTCTCCTCCCAGACTCTTTTCTCCCCCTTTGACATCAATGTCAAAGAAGAGACATTTTTCCCTTGATCTGTTGCAAAAATATACTCCCCCTGTCGACTATAAGCATCTTGGAAAATACACTGGATATTCAATAAGTACTCCCCCTGACCAGGTGAACAGATTAGACACAAGAGATTATAACCCCCAACTTTTGTCGAAGATATCTGAAAGGGGTCGCTGCTAATGGTTTAGTAAAGATATCAGCAATATGTTCTGTAGAAGGTATATAATTCAGTTGAACAATTCTGTTTGTAACTTGTTCTCTGAGAAAATTGTACTTGATTAGAATATGCTTAGTCTTGGAATGAAGAATAGGATTCTTGGAAACACTAATGGCACTGGTGTTATCACAGTGAATTGGAATAGGATTAGCGTAAGTTACCTTCAGATCTGCAAGAGTTTGTATCATCCATAAGATTTGTGTGCAGCAAGTAGTAGCAGCAATGTATTCTTCCTCTGTAATGGATAATGAAATGGAAATTTTCTTTTTACTAAGCCATGCAACTAGTGAGTCACCCGGAAAGAATGCTCCTCCACTGGTGTTTTTTCTCTCATCAACACAGTTTTCCCAATCTGCATCTGAATAAGCAGTTAACTGGAAATTCTGATTTCTAGGATACCATAGACCATAAGTCATTGTTCCCTTCAAGTATTTAAATATCCTTTTGACAGCTACCAAATGACTTTGTTTAGGAGCAGACTGAAAACGACCTACCATTCCAACAGCTTGCATTATATCAGGACGGGATGTTGTGATGTATAGAAGACTGCCTATCATTGAGCGATATGTCCTTTGATCCACATCAGGTGAGATATCATCTTTACTCAGCTTGCAACCAACCACCATAGGTGTTCTAACTGTAGAGGAATATTCCATCTGAAATTTCTTCAACATCTCTTTCAAATATTTTTCTTGAGAAATAAAAATTCCTACAGAGCTTTGTTTTACTTGTAAGCCAAGAAAATATGGCAGTTCTCCTATCATGGACATTTCAAATTCTGTTTGCATACAAATAGCAAACCACTGGACAGATGATTCATTAGTACAGCCAAAAATAATATCATCTACATAAACCAAAACGACAAGTAAATTATCACCTTCAGACTTAAAGTAAAGGTTACTGTCAACAATACCTTTCTTGAAACCTTTTTCTTGTAGAAATTTGTCCAGTCTATAATACCAAGCT
>JASDQU010102733.1:49232-62590 GCA_032191745.1 Picea mariana | reverse complement strand
AACTAGGCACGTGAGACTAAAGAAAAGTTTGATGAAAATGCTAGTCTCTTGTTGTTAAAGTTAAGGAAGGTTTGTAGGAATATGATCATATACACCATGTATATTACAACTCTACAAATCAGATTTGGATGATGAAATTGATGAGGGATTTTGGTTGGGGTTGGTGCATGATTGATGAACTTGTTTATGGTATGGGTTGAGGTACAGGTTGAGGTACAGGTTCATGCATGGTTGATGCATGGTTCAGATTTATTGGTATAGGTTTACAAAGGTATATCTCACAGTGATAGTGTGACAGTGGTTCCATCATTCTACTTCTACTTCAGGGTGGCAGGACGGGGTAAAGACAAGTGGTTGTAGCCACCTTCCAGTTGTAGCCAGAGAACATAGGGGGTTGTAGCCTCCTTTTGGTTGTAGCCAGAGAATTGGGGAGTTGGAGCTTCCCTCAGGTTGTAGCTTGAGAAACTAGGGGGTTGGAGCCTCCTTCCAGTTGCAACTGGAAAACAAAGGAAGTTGGTGCTTCCAATGAATGTAATTCTTCAAGACATATAAGAAAAAAAA
Organism: Picea mariana; assembly: GCA_032191745.1. Taxonomy (NCBI): domain Eukaryota; kingdom Viridiplantae; phylum Streptophyta; class Pinopsida; order Pinales; family Pinaceae; genus Picea; species Picea mariana. The sequence continues at coordinate 62,029 of JASDQU010102733.1, read as the reverse complement.
TTCCATGGTTTTCTCCTGATTTGGGTTTCCACGTAAAACATTGGTGTACTATGTATGTGTGTGATTGTTTATTTCTTACCGATCATTATTGGATAATAATTCTACATTGATATAACATTTGAAGAAAAAGGATTATAATTACGCTATTACTGATTCACCCCCCCTCTCAGTAATCCAACAATTATCACTTGTGACCTGCCCAAAATAAGAACAACATGGGAGAAACAATAGAAAAGAATAATACTCTTTATAATAATAATAAACACAATAGCGAGAACAATCGTCACAATAGATTTTTTCAGAGCTATCACTTGTGACCTACCTAGAACAAGGGTCAAGTAAGAAATATAATAATAAGAAATGAGAGCAACACTCTTCTAGTGTTGTGATCATTCATTCCTCCATGGTAACGTGGAAACAAAACAAGAATTTTTTCCTAGGGGAGATGTTAGTTATATCTGGAAAATGATTACAATAAGCATTTATCTCAATAATGCTCACATGCAACCAAGTATAAAACTTTTGAAATATTTCTATCACAACTACAGTGTTTACTTGTAATGAGGCAGTTATCAAACTTGACATGTGAAAATTTTAATCTTATCAACTTAATCAATCAAACCTAGAACCTGGAGTCTTGTCCTAAAGAATGAGAGTTGTTTCTTTTCTTCTGAGTCTCCTTCACTCAAGATGACAAGTATTTACTTCAACATGTCCTTTGTACTAAGATAATATGCTTTCTTGACATAAAACAGGGTTAGAGAATAAACTCTATAATCTCAACTTTAATCAATCTAATACTTTGACTTTAATTTTGACCAATGATTAGTATGATAGTTATAACTTCAACAAATCAAAATACAACCTAGATGTTCATAATATCACAATAATGCCATAACACATAGAGGCATATCAAATTAATCAAACCTGGGGTGCGTTGTTCCTCTGAGTCTGTTGGATCTGAGATCCTTCTGGATCTATGATTTTTGTTTAAACAAAAGATCTTTTCTCCTACAAATACCCTTTAGAATAATTATATAGTTTGAACATATGTAAGTACATACCTCTGAGAGTATCAACATGTAGTCGCACCATCCTGCAATAGTGGCAAGCAATAAAGAACCTTTAAAACTTCAAAGGTGCTTCAACTTGTAACTTAAAGTTAGATGGAGATTTTCTAGGGTAAGGTGCACTAGGACAATAAAAATCAATCCCAACACTTCATAAAAAACTTCACTGCAACTGGTGTTGCAACTATCATGAAGGAACTCGCACAAAGGAACTGTCATTGCAACTGCAACCTATACTACAACTAATATTGCAACTACAATTGATACTTCAACTGCAACTGCAACTTAGGGTTTTATGAGGAAACCCTAAATTTTCAAAATTCATATTTCAGAATTCTGATCGAGGGACTAAATGTTCCCTCCTAGGGTGAGCTCCTAGATGTGGTTACTTCCTCCAATGTCCTCCTTAAATAGGGAAAAATTCACACTTAGGGTTTATGCAGAAACCCTAATTCTGCAGCAGCCATAATACTGAAAAATAGATTTTGGAGAGGGTGCGCTAAGGCTAGCCACTTCTTATAAACTGTGAGTTGGTCTCTTGCAGGCCTTCTCTAATATCATGTTGATGTTTTAATTATGCAGCTAGAAGTTATTGTTCTTGTTTATTATTACAATCATTTATCACATTAGTTGCATATATAAGATCACTAAAAGAGAGGCAATCACATAAACAATAGAGACACACAAATTATCCTTGGAAACCCTCATGGGGAAGAAAACCCAACAAAAACTTCCTCAATATAGATAGACCAAAAACAAAGTAGAAGATCCTCCTCTTCTCCTTCACTAGGAAAGAGTAGCTCACCACTTAACCAAGAGATAGACCAATACCCTCCCTGATGTCACCCCTAGTTGAAACAACTATTCCTCCAAGACTTGTGCACTTTTCCCTCTTATTGCAGAGCACATGAGTGAGTGTGTAAATGAGGTGCTATCCTCCTTTATAAATAGTAGTATGGCCTCCCTTAGTTAGGTCTAGGCTGACCTGTCACTTTACCCTTTTAATTTACATTTAATTGTCAAGGCACAAAAGGGACGACTTTTACAAAGGCACAATAGGGCTTAATTAATAAATATAATATAATAATATTATTCAACACTCCCTCTTAGGTAGAATATTCTTCGAAGTTACAATATTTCAACATTTTCTACATATTTTGAACATCTACTTCATATGTTTAGGATGATCATGGTGTTATGAATAAATGGTGACATAGTCAATATAGATCACCATGATATGATCGATTATACCTTTGAAAGTTATTTCAATTCCCTTTGAAAGGTAGCACCAACTTTTATTAGACCAAAGGGAATTCTGCGATATGTGTATTTTCCCCACTTCGTTCTAAAAGTGGTCTTTAACCGGTCTGGTTATGCTATGAGAACCTAATTGTAACCCAAAAACATGTTTAACAGAGAAAACATTTTAGAACCAGAGATGAATTGTAGGATTTGTTCCATAGGGGGAGCTGGATAGTTGTCCTTATCGGAGGCCTAGTTCATATTTCGAAAATATATGCAAATTTTGATTTCCCCCGACTTCTTCTTGACATGTGTTGGAGACACCTTTGTTTTTTCTATCCCGTCTCAAATTTCATGTCTCAATGGTCGAAATCGAAAGGTGTTTTTCATATTTTCCGTCTGTGGTTTCAAAATCTCGAAAATCCTATCACACAAGCAACGATAATTATTGTACTCGCGAGGCGAGTTCTACTTTTTTGTCAAATTTTTCTCCCTTTTGTTCTACCTCAGGATTTCGCATGTTGGACTCTATAGATCACGCCATTCACAAGTCCCGAGCAACGAAATAGCGAAATCGATTTAAATTTCTACCCCAGATCAGTAACGAGAGTAAAGTTTTCCTAAATCATGATTAAACATCATCGGGTTTTCGCGCCTCGACGTTCATTAAATCCAAAAGTTTGTTGGCGTAACCCCGATAGATGAAACCACGAGGTCCTTACTTTAGTAACCCGCGTCAGGGTTAAAGGTAAAAGCTAAGCCCTAGTAAAGTTCTATCGACAATTCGCCACTCGACGTTTTATTTTTACAAAGTTACATTGTCTAAACTTTGACTCGCAAAATCACGATAAGGATATGAACGTAATTAATTAATCACTTAATCCGAGTTTATCTTCTCTCTTAATTAAAAAGTATTATCGCGATCTCACGGTTTCGCAACTTGGCACGCAAACTTCCCGGAAGCTTATTTTCGAAGCTCCGAGTCGCGATATGGAGATTATAAGAATTACGTAATTAATTAATCCCCTAATCATGATTGTGTTTTATTAACCAAAATCGATCATCGCAATCTCGGGTGCTAGAGGTTCGAAGTGTTAAAGAAAAATCCCTGATATAACAAGTACCGAAATATTAATTAACGTTGGTACAACCAGATTAATTAAGCTAAGTCAATATATCCCGCATTTCGATGCTTGCATGATTTACGAGGTAGCCTTATTTCTTCCATACGCCAACTGACACGTCAAACTGCCAAAATTATGGCATTAATTAGGAAATAGGGCGAATCGATGAATAAATCTCGGGTTTTTATGGTCGAATTTATTTCTAAGCATGATTTGACGGATTTCTCCTAAAAGAGTACCGAGTTTTTGAATATATATAGAACTGTTATTCATTATAACAAATGCATTTCTATACTACACAGAGAATGATTTCTTAGCGAGCTAACTTCTGTATGTATACGCATTTCTATCGCAGAAGAGCTAAAGTAGGATCTCCAGTCATGGCCCTGCAAAAAGAATCCAAAGCCAGTGTTGAGGTTTCGGGACAAGGTTCAGACAACGTTGCTAATACTTCACCTCGAAGTGTCAACTCTGTCCCGAACTGGTCTTTCGTTTCCAATGTTCTGCTGGCCGAATTGGTGGATTATTCCGATGATTCCAATGACAATGAAAAAGATGATATAACCACCAAGTATAAGATCATCATTCAATCTGGAATGCACAAAGTAGCAGCCAAACCATGACTACTGCCATATTATGATATGGTCCGATGGGCATTAGACCATGTGGACATACCAACTAGAACCATCATGAATGAGCAGAAGGTCACCATCGGGACTTTCAGGCCTGAACATCTGCAAGGCATGTATAAGTTGCCCACAGCATCCGACTTTACATATGGTGCCGAATTCTTAGACGAGTTCAAACAGAAGGAATATGTGCAGTATGATAAAACCATGTCTAGCTTAATAAAAGATTGGGTTTTGCTCTCTGCGAATTTAGGGCAGACAACCATGGTATATATTCAATAGCTTCTTTAGAACTGTAGTACAAGTATGTAGCTATGATGACATGCAGATTATATGGGAGAGAGGACACCTCACATTTTTTTCTTCCGTGGGTGCCTCTAATATTTCGAGTCGCCGAAGGTTGTTCCTTCAACTGGGCAAAGATGTTGTCTAATAACTTGACCAGTCAGGTCACAGAGTATCAGGCACAGAAAGAAAGCAAAAAAATTGCTTCATTTTTTATGTCTGCATACATTATGGACGTTGTTTTCTTTCTAACACCTTTTCCATTAATGAGCTGGAGTTGGACTCTAGCAGAAGATGAGCCTATCCACGTCTATCATGCAAAATTATGGGAAAACAAAGAAGTAGATTTCATGTATGAAATCTTCAACTGGGTGATGGTGCCTCTGCATGTCACTATTTTCGGTCACCCGCCACCCTGGATATCGAACAACATAATGACGAATTTGAGAAACATAGCCAACTGGTATGTAGAAGCCGAATTCTCATATCTCAGAATTTTTGGGGTTTTTGTTCTCCCGCATGCACTGCCATTATTCATTCCAGACAAGCTGGCTTGTTGAGAGGTTGCTAGACAAACAGTAACTGGTGGTATAAGCAAGGAGCTTAAGGGATACTCAAAAAAGGTATGGCCACCTTTTCCTGTTCATTTAAATTCATATTCTTTATTAGAATTCAGGCACGCTAAAGCTGAGGCAAAAGCCCTGGAAGACCTAAATTTGGTCCTTATTGAATAACAAAAGAACGATACGCAAAGGGTCGTGAGTAATCATCTAGCCAGTTGCGGGCTCAAGAGATTTGAGCACGAAAATTCACCCTCGGATGACATTTTCCTGGGCTCACGATCTTATGCCGAGATTTTAGCTCGGATACAAACATTGGCACCTGAGGAGAGAGATGATGTTCTGAAGTTCCAAGAACATCAACGTAGTTGTATTCCCGCAGTGTTGCGGGGTGAGAATCCGAGTACAGTGGAGGTGAAACAAAAATATGTTGAAGGCTCCAAGGATGCAACTCCCAGTCAAGAAAAACACCAGGACGAAGGAGAGAAAACTAAGATTTTGAAAGCAGAGATAAAGACTCCCAACCTGTCGAAGAAGCAGAGTCTGGCTACTACTCCGGGACAATCAGCAAAACAAATTGGGGATCCTATCACATCAGTTACTCCCTTGTAAACAACTCATGGAAATATTGACGCAGGATGGATTTTCAATGAAGAGTTGATGCCTATAAGGGTGGAAGAGCTCCCTCTGAATGAGTTCTTCTTCAATAAGAAGAGAAAGGCAGTGGTAAAGAGGGAATTATATCAGGAAGGAGAGTCAACAACCAAGAAATACAAAGTTATAACTGATGGGAAAGACAAGAGGAATGAACAATTCACGACTGAAATAGTAGGGACATTAGGAGCATACGCCATGGTGATGCAGGAGCATCGCCAACGTCAAGCGAGCGTGGGGCAACCACAACACATTTTGAGCACATGATACATTGTTTAAAAAATTTTGAATATTGGATGCACCAAACTTAAATGTGATAGTTAAGGAGAGGCGTACTAATAGATTGTAATCAGACCTTGAGCGACCCGCTCTCATCTGAAGGACTAAGAAAACATTTATGTTAGTAGGTAGCTTTAATGCATAGATTAGATAGTTTAGAATGAGAGAGGGAAAATGGAATATAGACACCCTCGTTGTGTATTGTAACATTATGATGAAGAGTAAGCAGAGCATAGAGGAGGAACAAAGAGAGAGAGAGTTGTGTAGCAGACTCCATATATAGAAGTTCTAAACTAATACAAGAAAGTTGTGATTCAGACTCATGGTGTTCATATATTCTCTGTGTATGCATCTTTGAATGTTATGCTCATGAATGTTTTACTTTTTCTGCTGTACATTTGCTTTTATGCTATGTATGAATGATTTCTTGTTGAATGTTTGAAATCTACGAGAGAGAGAGAGAGAGAGAGTAAGAAGAATGAGTTTCAATTGTTTCTCTATCTGATCAAGAGTTCCTGCAAGGAGTGCAGTCGAATTTTTCCGCAAGGAGTGCGTTGACAAGGTGTTCATAGGGTTGTCTATGAAAGCTCAGACTAGATAGCTTTTGTTCGCATTCACACAGAGGTGCAGTCAGGCACAGGAGCGTGCAAGGAGCGTGTAGAATGAGGAAAATCTCAGAGTTTCGAACTTGAGTAAAGTATTGAGAGACCGCCGCTGTAGAGTGTATGCAAGGTCAAAGAGCGTTCAACACTTCAAGTGTTTGAAGGTTGCCGCAAGGAGTGCATGCAAGGGTCTTCTTTAAGACTCGAAGTTGTGAGAAAGATCAGGAAGGATAAAGCCTTTGAAACTGTTGAAGGCAGTACAAGGAGTTGGTGCATATTGAGTGATTAGAAGGCATTAGAAATTTTTTCCACGGGTGGATAAGTCCGGGGAAGAATCCTTGGTTCACTTCACAGGAATCGTCAGAAGGAAGGAACAGAGGATCGAAATTCTCTGTAGAGAATTAGCGAAATCCTGTTAGTCGTCTGATCTGAAAAAGAAGCGAGGAGGTTACGACTGGGTTGCCAAGGTGCAAGCTTAGAAGATTGTGAACCGTCAGATCTTCAATTAGATACCCGTCATCCATCCGATCTGACAGGAGTTGCATGGGGTTTAAAACCTCTCAAGCTGAGCGAAGGTCCCGAAAGGTATCGGGGTATTGAAGTGTCGGAGTTCGGAATGTCGGAAGTCCTGCGGACAAGAGATTGGGTAAATACACAGTGAAAACCCTGAAGCAAATCAGAACCATCCATCTGTTGGGACATGTGGCAGGAATCGAGATCCATCGGCATCTCGGAAGTCCAAAGACCAAGAATCCGAGACCTTTTGAGTCTCGAAACAGCGAAAGGATTTCAGCTATGGATCTAAGGAAGGATGCGTGTCGAGCGATCATCCAATTCGGAGATCTGGGCACCAGAAGTCACATAAGTGAGCGTTTTTGACTTTGCATTTGAGGAAGTCTAAGATTTTATCTGAACCATCCATCCATTTGGGACGCGTGTCAAAAATCCGAGAAGTCGAGGTTTAGCGTTTCGCGAATCTTGAAGACAGGAAACACTTACATTTCAAAACTGCGAAGTTTGAAATCCCGATAAGGAGGAAAGCTCCATTATGGGGTCCAACTGACATCATCTCGTCATATCAGGAAATCAGAATTCGAGAGATCGAAAGAATCGAGGGCAAATGCATTTCGGCATTTGAAACCCTGAAATCCTGAAAGGAGATAGGACTGCGGTCATATAAAAGGGAGGTCGTATGGACCCAAAATTCTAGCCCAGGGGACTAGCAAAAGTTGAAGCATCTTGGGATATCGAAGATCGGGAAATTGGAAAGGCAAAGGGTTGCGAAATCGGGGATTGTGATCAAACCCCGAAGCCCGAAATTTTATTTGTATGTTGTGAACGGAAAAGAGATCGGTCCTAAAGGCTGTAAGGAGCAGAAAAGACCCGTGGGTCAATTTTAATAGAGATTCCAGCGGAGAATCGAAAGAGCCACTCCGGCTCGAGGGAAAAATTAGAATGATCCTTAAGACCAGGAGGTCAACGTAGAGGCCTTTGCCGAGGCAGAGGGTGCGTCTGGGTCAGTTTTGGTATCAGAGCCCAGAAAGGATTCTTTGCTTTCTGTAGTAAGGAAAAAAAAAATTTCACCATGCCACCTAGAAGAAGGGACATGCAAACACCCGATCCACCAGAGGAAAGGGAAATACCAAGAAGAAAAGGTAGGCAGGTGCCTGACCCAACCATGGCAAGGGAAATGTGGGATTTACGCGCCAGACTTGAAGACATGGAGATAGAAAAGAGACACACAGTCAGTAATGGAGATCTTAGTGATTCTGAAAGTGAAGTGGAAGTTGAACATGAAGAAGAAGAAGTTGCAGCCGAAGATGCAGCAAACGAACGTTTGATTAGGGCTATTTCAAGAATGGGTGCCAGGGAAAAAATGGAGATTCCAGTTTATGAGGGAAACTTGGATGTTGAAGAGCTTCTAGACTGGATTAGAGCTCTGGACACTTACTTTGACTATGAAGATGTCGAGGAAGACAAGAAGGTCAGACATGCTATCACGAGACTAAAAGGACATGTAGCATTGTGGTGGGATGAACTACAAGCTGACAAACGCTGCAAAGGCAAGCATAAAATCAAGAGTTGGGATAGAATGATCACGAAGATGAAGGTGAAATTCATCCCCAGAGATTACCAGATCACTCTATTCAGGAGGATGAAAAACCTAAGACAAAATTTGATGACAGTGAAAGAATACACTAAATAATTCTACAGGCTGAACATCAGGGCAGGTCATCGGGAGAGCGATGATGAAAAAGTTGCCAGATACCTGAATGGCCTGAGATATGACATTCAAGATGAGATGAGCATGGTAACCATCTAAACGGTGGAAGATGCTTATCAGGTGGCTCTAAAGGCTGAAAAGAAGCTGAGTAAAAAACAGGGTCAAAGAGGCCGAGGCAGAAGTCAAGCCAGGGGCAAATCAATTGTCCCAGATAAAAATCAGAAACCCAAGGAGGACTATAAGAAACCTCAGTCTCAGATTGAAAGAGGTGGAACCTCACAGCGAGGGCATCACATTGAACAAAGAGGATATTATGCTGATAATAATATTTTTCCTTGTACTAGAGGTAGAGGAAGAGGAAGATGTGGAGTAATAAAATGCTTCACGTGTGGAAAGAATGGACACAAATCTTATGAATGTCCAGATAAGAAGAAAGAGAGTGGAGAGACTCACATCACCAAAGCACAAAGGAAAAATGTTGAGGGAGAGGATGTTGAAGGCAGAAGATCGTTGATGATGAGAGAATTTCTTTTGACACCAGAGAAGGAGGTGGAGAACCCGGTACAAAGGAACATACTTTTTCGGACTGCTTGCAAAACCAAGGACAGGTTATGCAAGGTCATTGTGGACAGTGGTAGCACAAACAATCTCGTTTCAACAGAGATGGTAGAAAATCTAGAGCTGGAGATGATTGAACATCCAAGTCCATATAGAGTTTCATGGCTACAAAAAGGACATCAGGTAAATGTCACTAAACAGTGTTTAGTTGAATTTAAGATAGGAGGATATAATGATAAGATACTTTGCGATGTTATTCCTATGGATGTTTTTCATTTATTGCTGGGTAGACTGTGGCAATATGACAGAAATGTGATTCATGATGGGAGGATGAGCACATACACCCTAGAAAAGAATGGGAGAACTCATATGTTGCTTCCAATCAAAGATAAGGAAGTGAAACCTGAAGTAAGTAACACTGTACTTCTCATGAGTGGGAAAGAACTCCTTAACGAGGTCAAGAAGAAGGAGGAACCACAATTCATTGTAGTCAGGAAACCAAGAATTGTTTTGACCAACACAAGAGTGGACGATTTACCAAAAGAGGTTCAGGAACTATTGGAAGAGTTCGCTGACATACTAGTGGACGAACTACCTCGTTCGTTACCACCAATCAGAAGTGATTCATCATATTGATCTCATACCTAGATCCAGTTTTCCAAACAAAGCCGCGTATAGACTGACGCCGCAAGAGAATAAAGAGGTCAAAAGACAAGTCCAGGATTTGTTGGACAAAGGGTTGGTTAGAGAAAGCTTGAGCCCATGTGTTGTTCAAACAATACTCAGTCCAAAGAAACACAGAGGCTGGAGGATGTGTACTGATTCAAGAGAAATTAACAAGATAACCATCAGGTATAGATTTCCATTGCCAAGGATGGATGATCTGATGGATTGCTTAAGTGGAGAAAAATATTTTTTGAAGATTGATTTGAAAAGTGGATATCACCAGATTCGTATGAGGGAAGGTGATGAATGGAAAACAGCCTTCAAGACTAACGAAGGGTTGTATGAATGGATTTTTATGCCATTTGGCTTAACAAATGCGTCAAGTACCTTTATGAGGTTGATGAACGAATTCTTGAGGGATTTCATCGGGAAATTTGTCATCCTGTATCTGGATGACATACTGATTTTCAGTAAAACAAAGGCAGAGCATCTGAAACACTTGGCTACTGTGATGAAGAGATTACAACAAGAGAAGTTGCTGATAAACATGAGGAAATCCTCATTCATGAAGACAGATCTCATCTACTTGGGATTTGTTATTTCTACAGATGAGTTGAGGATGGATCCAAATAAGGTGGAAGTAATCAAAAATTGGCCATCATCGAAGAGTATATTCGAAGTGAGGAGCTTTCACGGATTAGCTAGTTTCTACCGAAAGTTCATCAGGAATTTCAGTGGAATTAGTGCACCGATGATGGATACAGTGAAGAAAAGAAACAAGTATTTTCACTGGACAGAAGAGGCTGAGAAGAGTTTTAACCTGTTGAAGAGGAAGATCATGGAGCAACCAATTCTGGTGTTACCGGATTTCAAAAAGACATTTCAAGTGAAATGTGATGCAAGTGGATTTTCCATAGGGGAAGTCCTGAGTCAAGAGGATAGGCCGATAGCATACTTCAGCGAGAAGTTGAATGAAGCAAAGGTGAAGTACTCCACATATGACAAGGAGTTCTATGCTATCATCCAGGCATTGAAGAAATTTAGTCATTACTTGGTTCCCAAAGAGTTTGTCTTATACAGTGACAATCTTGCACTGCAGTTTGTGACTCAACAGGAAAAGTTGAATTAGAGACATGTTAAATGGGTTGAATATATGCAAAATTTCACTTTTGTGATTAAACATATTTCTGGAACTGCTAACAAAGTTGTTGATGCTTTGAGAAAGAAGTGTTTGCTATTGCAGGAGTTAAAAGTCAAAACATTGGGTTTTGATGACCTCAGGGACATGTACAAGGATGATCTAGATTTCAAGGAGGCATATGAAGCAGCTGAGAATTCAATCCTCAGAGACAGAAGACAATGGACAAAATACATGGTCCAGGAGGGATTACTATTTAAGGGTAATCATCTTTGTATTCCAAAATGCTCTATGAGGGAGAACCTGTTGAAAGAGAAACATAGTGGTGGATTAGCATGACACTTTGGTCATGACAAGACATTTGAAAAATTGAATGAGTCATATTTTTGGCTGGGAATGCGGGAAGATGTCAAGAGGTTCGTGGATAGATGCAGAATTTGCCAGCATTCAAAAGGAAAGAGACAGAATGCAAGATTTTATCAACCATTGCCCATACCTGAGAGGCCGTGGGATGAAATTAGCATGGATTTTATATTGGGTTTGCCAAGAACACAAAGAGGATTTGACTCAATCTTTGTGGTCGTGGATAGATTCTCCAATATGACACACTTCATCCCATGTCAGAAAACCAGTGACGCAACCCACATTGTGAATCTGTTTTTCAAAGAAGTCATTCAACTTCATGTCTTACCAAGGAGCATAGTTTCGGATCGAGACACTAAGTTTGTGGGACACTTTTGGAGGACCTTATGGAAGAAGCTGGGAACTAACTTGTCGTTTAGTTCAACTTATCATCCTCAGACGGATGGACAAACAAAAGTGGTAAACAGAAGTCTGGAAGATTTGCTGAGAAGACTGGTGACAGAACACCACAGCCAGTGGGACAACATATTACCACAGGCGGAGTTTTCTTATAATGATTCAATCAACAGAAGTACAGGGCAGAGTCCATTTTAGATTGTCTATGGCATATAGCCGAGGGGAATTTCTGAACTAAGAGATTCAGAACAGAATGCTACTAGAAGTGCTAGTGCAAAGATTTTGTAGAGGCGATGAAGGAACTTCACAGCCAGGTGAAGGAGCATTTACATAATTCAAGCCAGGAGTATAAGCGAAGAGAAGATCAACGCAGGAGACAACATCAGTTTGAGGTTGGTGATTTGATTCTGGCACACCTGAGAAAGGAAAGGTTCCTGAAGGTAANTGAAGAAGATTGGACCGTGTAAGATCTTGAAGAAATTTGGGGCAAATGCTTATGAGATTGAATTACCCGATGGGATCGAAATTTATCCGATATTCAATGTCTCAGATTTGTACCCATACAAAGATGAGGAAGCAGGAACAAATGATGAACAGTCAGAGGTTTAGTGGAAAAAGCAGATGCCAGTTGCAGAAAAGCCACAGATGGAGTGCATACTGGACAAAAGGGCCAGCAAGAAGACCAGACGAAGGGAATACTTTGAATACTTGATCAAGTGGAAAGGACATCTAGTTGAATATGCCAACAGGGAAAATGAAACAGAGATTCAGAAGCATGGGCAGACCGTGTGAGACCTCATGGACAGGAGCCCATGAAAATTTTCAAGTGAGGGAGTATGATACAAGAGCATCGCCAACATCAAGCGAGCATGGGGCAACCACAACACATTTTAAGCACATGATACATTGTTTAAAAAATTTTGAAGATTGGATGCGCCAAACTTAAATGTGATAGTTAAGGAGAGGCGTACTAATAGATTGTAATCAGACCTTGAGCGACCCTCTCT
>JASDQU010102733.1:20752-30984 GCA_032191745.1 Picea mariana | reverse complement strand
TATACCTTCCATCATCAGCCACAACCTCCATTTATTCTGTGATTCATTTCAACTACATGGGAAAGTCTTACGATACCCATGCCTCATCTTTTGGTAGCACTTGGCACTGTAGACTGCATCCTCTCTCATCCATTTGCATCTGTAGCTCTTCTTCCACAAACTTCATAGTCATTTTCCAACTGAATTTCACCTATTCTAGAGGTCAAGCCATTTTTCTTATGAATCTTGAATTTCCATTCATTCTCTTGGCCCTTCTGTCCACACTACGCTATAGAAAGTCACTGCTAAAACTACACTACAGATCCCTTGTCTAGGTGTTGCGTTTTCCTTGGATTTGTCAGTGCCATCTTATGTATTCACAAAGATCTATGCATTAGCCTCTTTTATTCATAGTGTCATCCTTCGTTTTATCTCAAAATATGCTGGCAGTGAGGAGAATAGTAGTCCCTACCCTTTAAAGCTTTGATTCCCATTGTATGGTGACATAAAACTGAGTAGTACATCGCTTCATACCTTTCCTCAGAGTTTATTTCTCTCATTTTTTAAAAGAAAATATATAAGACCAATCTATTGTTAGTTAAAAGTGAGTTGGAGAAAAATTATTAAGAGAGAAACCATTAGCCACTGTCAATTCGCATATATATATGCGTATGTTTGGTTCCTTTACTCCTCATTACATCACAACCTTTGATCCCTTGTTTAATCCATGGAGACACCTCAAAGTAAGAAGTCTCAGAAGGGAGGGAGTGTGGTTAGGAATGAACCTTTTGACATGCACTTGTTTTATGTTGAGCCAATGGTCAAGGGAGTTTTCCAAAGGGTTGGTTTCCTCTCTTTTTATCAAAACATGCAGAGGGGACACCCTAAAGTATCAAGGAAATTTGTATTACACTTTTATGGCATTAATACCAAGGTGGGAAACCTTGAGTTTGAGGTATTTGAGGCCTCTATTGCAGCATCCACTGAGATACCTAATACTGGTGAGAGGTGGTTCAAATCCATGATCCTCAATGATGCCTTTTCCAAGGACTTCCTTAAACCAGACTATCAGAAAGACAATTTGTCTAAGGGAGTTCCTAGGAGCCACCTAGTTGAAGGCTTTGATAAAATGTTGAAGATCATCCAAAGATATTTTACATGTGAGGGAAGGTTTAACATGATATACCAGTATCATATAAGACTCTTGCTACATTTCACTGGTAAGGATGCAATGAATATCCCTTTTTATATTTTGAGGAGTATGGGAAATATGTCTGATAGAGTCCAATCCAAGTCCAAGGTTGTGGAAACTAGTGTCTTCCACTCTGGGTTGATCAGGATGTTGGTGATGGAAGAGTTGAAGAAAATGAACATTCCTTGGGAACAGTTCATTGGCTCCACCCATATGCATCTAGATATAGACTCTATCTCTCAATCTAGGATGCAGAGCCCTTTTCCATCTAGTAGTGTTTCCCCAGCAAGAACAAGAAGGAAGATAAAAAGAAATCCCACTAATCAAGACAAAGAAACCCCTAAGGAAATTGAAGAAGAAGAGAGGGAGGTTTATCACTCTCTAGAGAGATATTTTTCACCTCCTACTGTACCTGAATTGGAATAAGTCCCTTCATCCACCAAAACCATAGCCAAGAGGAGAAGGAAGTTGCATTTCCATTCACCTGTTCCAATAGCTAAGATCAGAATCAGGAATCCTTTTACTAGATCATCATCCCTCAAGGAAGCTATTGAAGAAGAAGTCTTACCCAAGGCTTCAGTTCCAAGGAAATAGAAAGATAAAAATAAATCCACTGAGAAACCAATTGAGGTGATAAACATAACCACTCCACCTAGTAATCCCACTTTCAAAATATTGATGAGACAACTCAGGGAAGCTAGGAAAGAAGTTGCTCGTTTGAAGGTAGAAAGTTTGACTGAGAGAAGAAAGATGAAGGAGCTCATGGACATGTACAGTGAAACACTTGATATGGCAAGGTTTTCAGCAAGAAGAGACATGCCTCTCCATAGGCAACTTAAGACCCTCTATAGGAAAACAGAAGCTTTCAGTCCCAAAACAGAAAGATCAAAGAGGAATTGCAACATTTCAAGGATGAACTGGACCATAGGAACTTAAATGTTCTAGTAAAAGATGCAATAGAAAGAGATGAACTTGCAGTTAAGAGGAGTATCCCTGAAAAGGAAAAATATGTTTCTATGACAGAGGGAATTTCTCCTACAACAAGGAGGAGTGCTAGATTGATGAAGTAGTTGGGGGATGACAGATCCATTTTTGTGGGTGGACTCTTTTTTCAAGTGTGAAATGACCAAGGAAGTATGATTTTTTCTACCTATACAGGCATCTACATGATCCTAGTCCATCAACTAAGTTTTTTGTGTTTTTGAAGAATTGATAACATCACATAGAAAAAACACAGAGATTTTGTAGCACCATGGCGCTACATAATCGTCTATACAGAATGTTCTGCAATTGCGCTACCTAAGGCGCTACAAAATATCCTATCCAAACTTAACAATGGTGCTAAAAAATCTGCAGAACTATTTGATGGATGGCACTACCGAATATGAAGAACTATTTCAGGAGTGGCGCTACCAAATTTGCAGAATTGTTTCAGTAGTGGTGCTACCGAATCTAAAGAATTTTTACACAGGAGTGGCGCTACCGAATTTGCAGATTTATTTCAGGAGGAGCGCTACAAAAACTGCAGACTTGTTTTAGGAGTGGCGCTACGAAATCTCCAGAGCTATTTCAGAGGAAGTGCTACGGAATCTGAAGAGGGTTTTTGCAAAGGGCGCTACAAAGTTGGCTACCAAATGTGCTACATAATGGTGCTAGGAACTGGCCCTTGCAGTCAAAGGTTCAAATTCATGACTCCTTCTTGATTGTTGATGATGTGGAGAGAATAAAGGATCACAGGTGGCATCTTGGAAGCAACATACGACCATTGGAGGACACTTGGAATTGAAAAAGAATGTACCTAAGCTATAATACATGCCTTTTAATTCTTGTTGGATTGGTTGCCAACATGGCTCCTAAATTGTAGCAGTTTGTTAAGATATGTTAGAACATGTGTTAGAATTTTAGTTGTTTTGTAGAATCCTAGGATAGGAGGGCCAGCTCACACATCTAGTTGTGGCCTTTCCTCTTTTGATTATAAATACATCTTCTAAATGATTAGAGAGGTATGAATGTTTGAGTATGGCTCCTTGATTGTAATATTTTGACTAAGTAAGTTGTTCTTTGGTCATGTATTGGACTTAAGACATTTTGAATAATAGAAGTCAGTTTCTTTTTTATATCATATTGTTGCCTCTTATACTGAAATACTCATGATTGGATGATCAATATGAGATTTTGTGATTGTTTTATGATGAATGTTTGATTATAATATTTCTATGAATGTTTTTCATTGTTCTTAAACTTTAAGTTCAAGAAGTTCTTGTGACTGAGTTTTTCTTCCCTTGGCTGATTGAAGACCTGATGTCAATAGCATACCTTTAAACATTCCTCACTAAATCTTCCTCTTATTCACTTTTACTCCAAATCACTGACTGAAGTTAATCAAGACCTCATTTTCTTATGCATACTAGCCCATATTTYTGATTTAAAACATTCTTATTCTGAGTTTTGTCCATTTGACCTTTAATCACTCATTTACATTTACAAATATTTTGATGGGTACTGGGCTTATCCTCTTGCAATCTAAGGGTGATTCTCAGTGCTAACAGGTTTCAATGAAGAAATTTTGACACCTAATCCCTATGGATTCCCTTTACTTTGTCTGGAAGGGTTGACCTTAATATTACTTTTCATTAGGTCCTTTTGAAGTAGTTGTAGGTCTTGTTCTTGCATGTTTGTAAGGAATTTTTCAGCATATATTTCAATGAGAGATAGTAAATACACCTCTTGCATATCCATGTCTTTGGTTTGGTCATGTTCTTCCTCCTCTAGATTGGTTTTATCACCTCCCTCTGAATCCATTTCTAGATCGGAGGGGTAAGTTCATTATCTTAGATCTTAGATTCATTTTATGTTGTCTAGATTGATGAGTCCTTTTTCCTTCACTTAATGTCCGCCTATGGTACCTTGGGTTGGGGTTGTTCCTCTTTATTTTCATCCCCTACACTTGAATCTTGGTTAACCTGAACTAAATCTAGTGATTGGAAAATAATGTTAATTTTGGGAGTAGTGGGAGTCATTTAAACTACTTTCTTCTTGCTTGATTTTATTTTTATAGGGACTTTGAAAAAAGCATATCTATCTTTGTTTTCTTCTTGTTTATTTTTATTGACAATAGCATGAAGTGGAAAATATTTTAACAAGTGTCCATGTTCATGATATTTCATACACCTAAAGGGAAATTTCTCACAACCTAAGGTTTTGATCAATTCTAAGTCTTGAAAGTTGATACAAATAGATTTAGGAATAGCCCCACATACATTCATATAGACATATATTATCATATGAAATATACTTACTATACCTTGTGATTTTAGATGTTTTGACATATTTGCTTTAGCATATTCTATATTCATTATTCCTACTAAGGTCTCTTCATCCAAAAACTCCTATTGAAGGCAATATAGATGGACCCAGACCAGAGCTATTGTAAAGTCCTCCTTTCCTAGACTAAGCTTCTGATCTGGATTTATGAACAAAATGAAATGAAAAACAAATATATAAAATTAACACAGATATGAAGAGAAAAATAACATAGATACAATGAAACTCAACTTCTATTAAATAAAGAAATCTGTTGAAACTATAAAATGCAGAATGAAACAATCTTGCTCGAATGGTGGTAGCTAATCTCCAAGAAGAGATGTGGCATCTACGCACATTCGTCTGAGCCTCTTACAATGAGGCCTCCATGCATTGTTATCATACAGAAGTAAACAGAAAACCCTATACATCCAAAAACCTAACCCCAGGAGATAAAGTGCCAAAATTCATGTGGGCCCCAATGGGGTAAGTTGGTACATCAATTTCCTGGGGTCGTAACTTTTGCATACGATATTCGTTTTAGGCATAAGATATCCCATTGGAAAGGTATATACAAGGAATAAACATTATTTCATCACACTCTAACATTGTTTATAGTGTAATTGTGGTGATCCCAAAAAACGTTGTGTAGGGCCTCAAAACGACCCCAGAAGTTTAGGACCTGAAAAGCTAGAAAAAAACAACCAAGATAAAAACTGTAACTACCAAGATGAAAGTTGTATGTGAGGTAGTTGGAAGAGGTGGGTGGCCATCGATATACACCTATATCAATCCTCCCTCCTTGGGAAGCAATGGTCTCCATTGAATTAAGTTCCCCATCAGATGAGGAAATCTCTGTTGAAATTTTCCCCGGGTGAGCCACTTGCCTTGGTGCAAGAGTTTCCCTGCTTTGACAACACAATTAAGATAAAGATTATGTCAGTGAGTTCCCTTGACATCTATGTCGATGATATGATCATTGAATGCCTATTCCATGCATTTAGGGTTGAGCTGTGTCGGTGTCAATTTTTTTTCTATCTCTAAGGTGCCCAATAAGGGTGGAAAGTATGGTCGAAGGAGGTCCACATTAAATACTGAGTGCAAGCCAAGGAAGGAGGGAATGTTGAGCTCAAAATCATTGTCACCCACAGCCTTGGTGATGGTGTAAGGTCCATGGAAGAGTGGATGAATCTTTCGATGGGGTCTTGTAAGGCGTTATTTCTGCAAGTGCAACCAAACTTTATCTCCCACCTGAAACGTGTGTGGCACCCAGTGTTGATCGTGATGTTGATTGTACTTGGAATTGGACTTTTGTAAAATATCCTGAACCTATTGGTGGATGTGCTAGATTCATTCAATGAACTGGGTGGCTTTGTTGGCTTCATTTTTCACATGGGACGATTCTTCCTATGTGGACCCAAGGGGTAGTACAACATCCATGGGACCCAATGGTTGAAATCCAAAGCCCACCTGAAAGGGGCTATGGTTAATTGAACTATGTATGGATTTGTTGTAACTATGTTGAACATAGGGAAGAMTCTCATCCCATGTGATTGGATTCTTGGAATTGCACATGCACAAGATATGCACGATCATCCTGTTGATGACCTCGGTTTGGCCATCTGTTTGGGGATGGAAGGTCATGGATTTGGTGAGCTTGTTTTCCAGCCATGACCAGAGGCTTGACAAGAATGTGCTCAGGAACTAACTGTACCAATATGAGACGATGGTTTGTGGTATCCCAAAATGTACCCACACTTGTTCGAAGAATATCTTGGTAGTGGCCTCCGATGTTATGATCTTCTTACAGGTGACCAAGATCGTTATCTTGGAAAATCGATCAACAAACACGAAAACATAGTCATTTACCTTCTTGATTGAAGGAAGGCCCAACATGTATTCCATCGATATGGATTCCCAGGGCCTGTTGGGAGTAGGCAGAGGGGTGAACATGCCTTGTTTCTTAATGCCCGGTTTGGAAATGGTGCAGGCCGTGCAAGATCCGATATACTTGCTGACATCCTATCAAAGTTTCAACCAATAGAAATGGTGTTGCAGCACTGCCACTGTCATTTCTACATCAAAGTGTCTTACCACCCAACTATAGATATCTTCCAAAATCACCTTCGTGTTCTCACTTGATGGAACACATAGATGGCCTAGATGGCACAACCCGTCCTGAAGATGAAAATCAATGACAGTTGTGTTTGTGCCCATCATATGGTAGGTAGTGGCGAAGTCAGGATCATTCTTATAGAGTTGGGGCCATCTGAAGGTCTCATGTCTGTAGGAGTGTAGCATCGTGGTTACTGTTGTAGCTGGAGGTCAAATGAGGT
This sequence comes from Picea mariana, assembly GCA_032191745.1. Taxonomy (NCBI): domain Eukaryota; kingdom Viridiplantae; phylum Streptophyta; class Pinopsida; order Pinales; family Pinaceae; genus Picea; species Picea mariana. The sequence goes on along the minus strand of JASDQU010102733.1, from coordinate 24,174 downwards.
AGTAAACGATGCAGTTGGTTCTCCCTATCTTATACTTGATGTTGAGATGGAATTGTTGGAAGTATGTGGACCACTTTTGATGGTAGTCATTCTACAATTTTCCTTGTGTCTACATGAATTGTAGAGGCTTATGATCAGTGTGGATGATTGTCTCCTTCCTGAGAATGTAATGCCTCCACTAGCAGCAGGCTTGTACAATGGAGTACATTTCTTTTTCATAAGTAGGGTACTTATAGACAATATCGGATAGCGGTTCACTATGATAGGCCACGAGATGACCATGTTGAGTGATAATTGTGCCCACAACATAGTTTGAAGCATCTGTCTCAATCTCAAAAGGTTGTTGTAGTTCAAGTAATGGGAGCATCGAGAGTAAGCAGAAGTATTGATTCAAATCATCGAATGCTTTCTATTGCGACTAGCCCTACACGAATTTTCCCTTTCCACCACCCTTGGTCACTTGGATAAGGGCCCATGCAATGTGGGAGAATCCCAACATGAACCTGTGATAGAAATTGGCAAGGCCTAAGAAGCTCTGAAGCTCAATGAGTGTGATATGGGCTGGCCAGTCAGGGATGACATGGATCTTGGTTGGATCGACATGCACCCCATGATCATAAACAATGTAGTCAAGGTACTAGACCATGCTCATGTTGAAAGAGAACTTTTCCAAATTTGCATAAATCTTGAGTTGTCGTAGAGTGTGCAGAACCTGTTGAACATGTTGCAAGTGTTTTTCCCAACTCTTGTTCAAGATGAGGATGTTATCCAAATACACCACCAAAAAATAATTGGTGAAAGGATGCAATATATCCTCCATCATCCTCATGAAAGTTTTGGGGGAATTTTTCAAGCCGAAGGGTATGACCATCCATTCAAAAAGACCTTATTTGGACTTGAAGGAAGTCTTTCATTCATCGGTCTTATCTATTGGGACCTAGTGATAACTGGAATTCAGATCAATATTATTGAAGTATTTGGCCCCCTTTAGTTGGTCAATGAGATCGTCAATTCCTGGAATTGCGTACCAGCTCCTGACTATGAATTTATTTAGGGATCGATAATCAATGTAGAGTTGTCAGGTCCTGTCTTTCTTCTGCACAAGCACAATTGGGCTTCCATAAGGTGATGAGATTGGTTGGATGTTCCCCTTTTTAATCATATCTTGCATATGGTGCTTGATTTACTCATTTTCTGATAAAGAGCGATGATATACTGGCCCATTTGGTAGCAGTGTGTTGGGGATCAGATTGATTGAGTGCTTGACCTGAAAGTGAAGAGGTACCCCAGTGGGTGAGGAGAAGATGTCCTTGTATTCTTCTATGACCTTATCCACTTTATTTTGTTGTGTGGAGAGACCTGTCGTGAAGGCCATGGATGTGGCTACAATGTTCCACTCACTTCAAGCGCGAATCATGAAAAAGACAAACTTCTCATTCTTAGAGATGACCTTCCTACATTGCTTGGAAGAGATCAAGGAAATGGAAGTAGATGGGACTAACTCGAGTATCTTGTATAATTTCTTGTCCAAAGTAATAATAACATTGTGAGGCTTAGACTCATATACAACATGAAATTTCCATATATGAGTTTGGACCAAAATAACATCACAAACTTCAAGGGGGGAGACATCACATAATACCTCATCTTTGAAGGGCTTGATGTCATAGTCCAGGCGACACTGTTGGATGACACGAAGATTGTTCCCTTGGTGGATGCCTTCGATGGTGTATGGTTGTGGGTGTGGTGTTCTTGGCAGAGCCAACCGCTTGACAACCTCCATGGAAATGAGGTTCTTTTGGCTACCACTATCAATGATGAAGTGAAAACAAGTACTCTTCACCCACATCTATGAATGAAAGAGGTGTTCACCTTCCTCTAGTTCATGAGGTTCACTAGGATGGACCTTGGTGGTGGTAGCAACGATGTCACTAGGTTCTTCATCAATTATTCACTTCCCTTTTTCTAGTTTAGACTTAGATTCAGATCCCACATCTGATTCATAGGCTTTCACCTCAGCCACCAATGACTGCTTTGAGTGGAATTCAGCGGTGTTATGTCAGGGGATCTTATGGAACTCACACCATTTCCCAATGTCTTTCTTTGTCTTCCCATTGTCCTTCTTTGTTTTTGGTTTGAAATGGTTTTCCTAAGGTTGTCCATCCATGCTATGCCCTTTGTTATGTGGGTTGGGGATGCCTTTTCCCTACTTCTGTTGTGTGGGGTTCGCAAACCCAAACTTCTGCGTCTTTTGTTTAAGCTTATGCTCAATTTTGACCGCATATCGGTAGGTCGTACCGAAGGATGAGATGTCAAAAAAATCTGTTTATTTCTAGATGTATCTATGTAGACCACCACGGTACTTGAGTACCATATTTCACTCAGAGTATTTGATACCCAGCTTGGTGCGTAAGGTATGGAAGAGATTGGTGAACTCTGGTATTGTTTTCTCCCTTTACTACCGCAGTGTGGTCCATCTTGTATATAAGTCATCATAACTTCCAACGGGGTAGTATTGTTCCTTAATAACATCCCTGAAAGAACCCCAAGTGGGTGCGACTACAAATAATGTATATCCCTTTATTTCCTTTTGCTCACAGAAAGTCTCCCACCAATATTTGACATGGGGGATGACCTTAAGGAGTGAAAATGTAATCTTTTATCTATCAGAAAATGTTGGCAGTAGGCCGAAGTGGAAAGAAGGAAGATCGTGGGGAAATAAAGCATGCAGAAACTGAAGTAATAGCTGGAGGGAAACACAACATGTGTTCATGCAAGAAAACATGCACAAGGAAAGTGACAGATGGGAAGAAGAACATCACACGCACATGGGAGGAAGACCTAACATCAGTAGGGTTAGGATTTTGGTAATGTATTGTAAACGGCTGAAGAGACCGAAATGTATAAATATAGATACATAGATATCATAAGGGGTTTTTTTTTGCATTATTGTTCCATCATGGATATGTACAAGATGATGCGATATGTAATGTTGTTATGAACTATTTTGTAAGTTGTTGAGCTAGAGGAGAGGGGAGAAGGAAGATCTGAGGATTAGATCGCAGGGTGAGGGGCCGGGTGCGATCTAGTTCACCTCATATAGATCTTACCCATATAAGGAGAATTGTAAGTGCACGGCGTTGTAGATGAAGAAATACCATAATAAAAGAGCCAAGAGACAAATATTTGTGGACGTAGCCCAGGAGGGGGTGAACCACGGTAATATATGTGTAATTTGATGAATTCATGCATATCTCTATCTTCTTTCAGCAGTTAATTGTTGTTCTTAATGAATGAATGAATTATTCTATTTGTTGTGACATATGGTTGCATTATTAAGGAAATAAGTTGAAGGTAATCCATAGTCGCAAATAATAGTAGGTTGCAATCATGATTTACAGTAGATGGCTCTGACTATAGAT
>JASDQU010102732.1:351008-388256 GCA_032191745.1 Picea mariana | reverse complement strand
TGCCTAAGTCGGCCTCCCGACCGCCTATGGACCGGCCCCCAAGACGATTTGACCCTCAGATCAGGGTCGGTTCTGCAAATACGGCGAATTTATGGCTTAAGCGAACCCTAAACTAGCCTGTGTCTACACCGGGAACTAGTTACGTGACCGCCTGGAAATGGCTATAAAAAGCAGTAAAGGCTCATTGTTTCAGCAGAGAATTCAAAGTAGAGTTATGCTGTCCAAATGCTTCTAAGCCTAGTCTTTGATCACCAGTTCATCAGCTGTGTAATACCGAGTTCTCTCACCATCCATTTCTGCTCTGTTCATTTTGTAAGGAAGGCATTCAGTTGAGGATTCCCGAAGGACCTTCCGCTGGAGGGAAGAGGAACCATTATCCCTTTCTACAGCGTGTGATTTGTTTTTTGCTAATAGATCAAGCCTTGAAACCGATGGGAACTCCCTTGTCTCACGTTTGAAGTTTTGTTTATTGTTTTAATGTTATTTTCTTTTCAGCTGTTAGATAGATTTTATTTTGTTTGGTTTTTTGTTCTCTATTAACCCATTTTGACCCACAACAACCTGTTCTGCCTTGCTGAGCCCAACAGGGCATGCTAGTGCTCCCATTCTTGCTCACCCGACGACGATTCGAGCACGAACAATGAATTTTCCACTACCCCTAAATGTGCACACCTTGCGAACCACACTAGGACATACCATCTACTACATAAAATTCATTTGGGGCTACACAACCATTACAACACCAATGTAGAAACTCCCAAAGAAAATAAAAGATGTCAAGTGGGATGAGAAATATTGGAATTATTTTGATGTATTGAAATAGGGAACGATGACAACCCCTACACTCGTATTACCTAATTGGAATTCCATGTGCATGTTGATTCCTTAAGAATCACATTAGGAGTTGTCTTGTCCCAAAAAGGGAAGGAAAAATGGATCACCCTATTTATTTCACTAGTAGGAAGTTGTCCCAAGTTGAACGCAACTACACTAACATTGATTGCGAAGGTTTGGCACTCTTATACTCATTGCAGAAATTCCATCATTATATATTGGGTGGTCATTTTAAATTCTATACTCACCATTTTCTTTGGAATATTTAGTTAATAAAATTGTTCTCAAAGGTTGGATCTACTATTCCAAAATTTTGATTTTGAGGTAATTGTGAAGTTGGGTAGACTAAGGTGGGAGTAGATCATTTATCGTGGATAGAGTAAGTGAGTTAGGTGATCCTTAAATGATCAATTTTGGGATGTATTTTTGTTCTGGGTCAAAGCATTATCAAATTATCTTGAAGTGTCTGCCATCTTTTTTACAACAAGAACTGACTAGAAGATTACTCTACAACGTAGAAGAAGAACTTTGTATCAAGTGAAGTTGATTGTAAAACATTTGTATAAACCGGGGTTAGATGAAATCATTAAAAATTTCATCATTGAACATTAGCAACCAAGAATCCTATGGGAATGTCATGATGGGTTGTGGGAGGTCACTACAGAGGGAAGGTTACCACTCGAAAGATTTTACAGGAAATTCTATGGTGGCCCATGTTATTTAAGGATGCAAAACATTATACGCACTCCTATAGTGTTAGTCAGAGGACTAGAGGACCCTCATGATGAGATGCACACTAATATAATATCAATATGTAGCATCATTATTTATCTTACTAGTGTGCATCGAGATTTAACAATGTGATTATCTTGTCGATTTTATGTCACCCTTGTGGAGTAGTCTTAAATTGAGCCAACAATTGTTACTAATTGAAATGACCCCTTGTTGGACACATTGGAGTAGTCTTAGATTTAGCAATGACCCCTTGTCGAACACCCTTGTGGAGTAATCTTAATCTTAAATTGAGCTAACACCTTTTACTATTTGAAATTGACAAGTTATCATTACATATTGAAATTCATAGACTTATTATATTCAAGAATAGGTGGAAATTTGCATAACCATTATTGTTACATATTGAATTTGACAAGTTCTTATCACATATTGAAATTTGTATGTTGTTTATAATCAAGGATAAGGGAAATCCCAAAATAAATTAACAACCCATGAACACACCATGACAATTGTTATTATTACATGTTGAAATTGATGACCCAACTAGGTGGAAATCCCAAAAGAAATGGACTACTTCATGAAAATAAATTAATTGAAAATAATTTATTTCATACTTCATAAAGATAAATTAATTGAAGATAATTTATTTTATTTGATATAAATATTTCATATAAATAGGAAAAAATATAATTATAATAAAAAATATATAAAAAACAAATAAATAAAATATCATAAATCTTTCTTAACCTTATATCTTTTAAACATAATTTTTTCTTTTAAATTCATGAGAGTGGTTAATAGTTATCCTTTAATAATGTACAAACAATTAATTTAAGATGACTCAACTATTTTACAATATTGAAAGGTTATGTTTTCAGAGTTCACAATAATCCTAACCACATTTAAAGTTTAAGGATTTAAAATTCATTAATTTTATTTAAGAAAAAAAATTGAAAACTATATTTATTATCAAATCTTCTCTAACACTCCAATATTTAGGGAAAAAGTCAACTTAATATTAAAAATGATATTTATTATCTTAAACTTTTTTTTAACATTTCAATATTAGTTTTCATTATTTAATTTAAAATATTTATGTTTTTTTCTTTTTTTTTCTCAGAAAAGTTCATAATTTCATTATGGAATAACAAAATTATATTCACAGATATAAACTAGTTGTTGTGACTGTGTTTATATTTTCCAGTCAAAGAAAAGTTGTTTTGTATTTTATGTTTATACATATGCTTTATTTTTATATTTTCCCCATATTTAATAGTCTCTATTGGTCATACCAGTTCCATATACATTCCTTTCATAATACAAAATAGAAGTTCCCTTCATATTATAGAGCCTCCTCTCATGGAGAGGTATTTTAGTTGCCAAAATTTGAGTTGTTCTGACTTTCAAGAAAGGGTTGGTGGTAGTATTCTTGTGCTCCATCCAAAGTGTGTTCAATTACGTGCCAAATTCTATAGGCTAGCTGCGTGGCTTCCTTAGAAAGTTTGTCTGCCAATTGATTCCTTTCCCCAATGACAATTGAGTTCTTGGTCTAGCCTGCAGGGAGGATTTCTAAGCCTGTGTGAGTAGTGAGCCTCTGTCCACCGAAGAAGGTCCCGTCGAAGTAGAAGTATATCATCTGTTGACTCGTCTGAAGTCCCTATCCTGTGAGCTCCTTGCCAGTGTGCCCCTAGAGCCCCCACGGTCTAGTCTCATTATGTCCAACTCAGGCCCTAACCCAGTAACCAAGGTACCCCGAAACTTCCCTTTAAAGGGTAGAGTGCATTTCGTCACACCATGTCCATAAACATGGCATCTGTGGCACCTGAACGAAATGCCTTCATAATCCAACGGATGTAGAAAAATACTAGAGGTTGCTTTGATTTTTATCTCCTTTAAAAGACCTGGCCTAAGGTCCAGCCGCACCAAGATTCTAGCAACAGTCATAAGCCCTATTTCCTCAAAAGGGTAGTCGGCCTCCAAGAAATATCCGAGACTATTTCCAATGGCCGAGAAGCACGCGGGGTTCCAAAATTGCATGGGAAGGCTCGGTAGCTAGACCCATACTGGAACGACATCAACTTTCTCCTTCTTGGCGTCAAAGTTTGGGGTCTAGCGCTTGAGTATAATTGGGGTACCCACCATTGTCCAGATCTTTGAGAGGAACCAGTCCACATCCGAGGAGGCCTTGAATACAAAGGAGAACCATCCCCTTGCCAGCAAACGAATGCAGGGAGAGGAGGTAAGTTTGGAGCCCTAGGAGTTTTCCACCCAAGAGCGAAGAAACGTAGTTCCCAGTCTTTTACCTCTTGCTCGCCCTACCACCGCTAGCTCCGAAAACTCCACCACTCGATCCATATTGATGTCTTCTCCAAAGACCAAACAATCTGGGTCAGAGCAATCACAAGCGCACTGAGTACTCTTTGGCGTCGAGTGATTTGAACCCCTAGAAACCTTGGGGCGTTCTCGGCTTCCTTTCTTATTCAAACCCTTGGAGCCCTATCCCTAAGGGGGATCACCAAGACTGGAAGCCCTGCCAGGAGAGAGATCCCTACCAAGGAAAGCGCCTATCGTTGTCGTAGATTCCAAAAGAGGTCCCAAGTCGTTGAGTAGTTCTGAGGGCGAAAAATGGGTTCCCGGGTAGTCCTCCCCTAAATATTTATGAGATGTCTCCCAACCAGTTGCAATAGTGGTAGCCCCAGATTCGGATCCAAGGCTAGCGAAAAGACCTTCTGACAAACCCAGAATCGAGTCCAGTCCAGCCTCCAAGCCCACCAAAGAAGGCACTACTGGTCCAATTATTAGCCCTATCGAAAAAGACAGAGGAGACAGGGTGTGATTCCCTAGGAAAATGCCAGATGTCAGGGGAATGTTCAAATCCTCCAGGATCATCTCCTCAAGTCCCAAAGTAGTAAAGACAGGGTTGGATGGGGACCCATTTACTGTTCCATCCTCCATAAAGCCCGGGTCCGATGCCCCATCTGGGTCCATACCGAACCTATCGAGAGAAAAATCGGGGGTTGACAGAGAAAACCTTCAAAGCATGTTCCGATCCAATTCCCCCACAAGTAGTTTAAAGCCACCGCTACCTCCCTGGCCTCAAAACCTACCGCTAAAACCATCGATGGAGTAAAGACCGGTTCCCTACCCAACCGTCAACTGCCATGCCCACCTTCCACATCTACCAGGGCACTTAAACGACCTCCATTAAACTATGAACCCTATCCGATTAACTCCAACCATGCCGAAACCCTCGAATTTGTGTCAAAATATTTATCTTATTATTAATGAGGACTTTTTCTTAACATTCCAATATTAGATTTCATTATTTAATTTAAAATATTTATGTTATTATTAATGAGGGATGAAGTTGTTCATAAAATAACAACAACACAATTTTATTCAACATTGTGCAAAACTCATAATATATCTTATTTTCATGAACATAAAATTTAATAATAATTTTATTAATTTTTATAATGATAAATTATTATTATTAAGAATTTTTAGCTCATCTCTTAATGTAATCTCTTAATGTAATTGAATTCAATAAAAATAACCATTTTACATGTTATATAACCATTTTACATATTATAACCTTAATGTAATTGAATTCAATAAAAATAACCATTTTACATGTTATATAACCATTTTACATATTATAACATGATTGTATTATTTAAATTTTATTATTCAAACATATTCTTTTTCATTTATTCCGTTATTTTTGTTTGCCCATCCAAATCAACTTTCCTAACCCACTAACCCCCTTTTTCATACACTATGTCTTTATAGTATTATAACATCATTGTATTATTTAAATTTTATTATTCAAACATATTCCTTTTTCATTTATTCCGTTATTTTTGTTTGCCCATCCAAATCAACTTTCCTAACCCACTAACCCCCTTTTTCATACACTATGTCTTTATAGTATTAGATTTGTGAATTCAATAAAAATAACCATTTTACATATTATAACATAATTGTATTATTCAAACATATTCCTTTTTCATTTATTCCGTTGTTTTTGTTTGCCCATCCAAATCAACTTTCCTAACCGACTAACCCCCCTTTTCAGACACTATGTCTTTATAGTATTAGATTTGTGATTTAATATTAAAAAAATATTGAATTCAGATTTTTGGTAGAGATAAGGTCGCTGAAGTTTTTTTTTTTTTAAGTAATTATTATTTTAAGGCAGTAAATGTGGTCTACATAAACTTATCTATGTTATTAGTCCCTGCCACGTAGCATATTAGTTTGTTCTTTGGTTATTAGTTTGTTCTTTGATTAAGTGGTTAATGCATAAAAAATTTATATATGTTATTTGGTTAAGTAATTATGTTATGAGGAGATATTATGGAGGATTTAAATTTAACTTGTTCTAATTTGAATTTAAGTATTCATATAAATACACTTTGTTGCTTTTACTATATTATATATATATTAATAAGATTTATTGTTTTTAATAAAACTAAAAAAAATAAGTTTTATTAAAAAACATTTAAGAAAAAAAACACATTTAAATATAAAATTAATGCTTTTTTTTAGATAGAAATTTTATTGGTTAATAAAATAAGGATATTTTATTCCTCCACCAAGATTCAAATCCTCTATAGACTTATTCAACCCTTTTGTTGTGAGTTTGTGTACACACAGGTGGAATTTGGGATAACAATTATGAGTTGTGTACATATCAAATTCATTAATTCTCAACCCTTTTATTGTGAGTTTGTGTACACACAGGTGGAATTTGGGATAACAATTATGAGTTGTGTACATATCAAATTTATTATAAGAAATTCTCAAATTGGGAAAGGCATTGTTTTTATTTTAGTAAAAACAATAATTTGTTTTTTTTTCAAAATGTAAAAACAAAGTATTTAAATTTTATTTTATTTTTGATATTTTTTAATTATAATTTTTTTTTCTTTATAATAATAATTGTTTAATATTATCAAAATTGTTGTACAAGGTGGTCTTAGTCTAGATTCTATTCTCATTAGAAGAAGATCAACAAACATGTTTAAACAATCAATCCAAACTAGCCTACTTATACGTTTGTCAAAATATTATCTTACAAATTGACTTAGCAAAAGTATTATTCAACAAAACATGTAAAAGATAATACAAATTAGGGTTCCCAATGAATGTCAATAGTAAATTCCACTTGAATTTCCATGCTACTAGTTTCACCTACAAAAGGGTTAATTGAGTCTTCAGGGTGATCGAATGTAGTAGAGTCTTATGAGAGCTTTTTGAGTAAGTTGTGTGCAAGAGGAAGGTTGGCATGAGCCATGATAGGAACCACCATATTAGATAAGGAGTCCAGAGAAACAAATGATTCCAATTGTTTTCTAGGTAGGAGAATCAGGGTGGATTGGGTTTCTTTCTTCTAGTCTAAGGCCTATGAGGTATTTCCTTGCTACCAGAGCATGTTGGTCTCTGGCTTTGTTTTCCTCTCCAGATCTCTTGATAGTTATCTAAGACCTCCACTTTATTATTATTTCTAGTGACAAGACTCCATGCTAACTTAATTACTATTTGTTAACTATGATAAAATAACATCCGTACTACACTTCTTACCCCATAAGATTTTTTTCGATAATTAAAAAACATTATAGTTTTTTTTAAATAACCACTACAACCGTAAGCGTTATTTTCATCTTAACTAATAATTGGTTAAGCTATTTATTCTATTCTCTCTCATCATGATCTTAAATGTAATATGGAAACACCATAATAATACATATGATCATCATGGGAATTGAGAGGTTTATGGTTTCCTTCATAATCCTTTTCTCTTACAACATAGAAAAGTATTGCAACTTCATATTTGTTTAAACCGTCATTGCATGCTAAGATTCCCATTGGATTGGAGAATATGGAAGTTTCTGAGTGATACTCAAAATATTCCTCTTCCTTGGATTCTTCATGGAGTGAATCATCTCACCATGGCCCTCATACAATGGAGATTTTTTCCCCACGACAACTCTCCATTGTGGCATTTAAATCTAGAGGATTTAGTTAGAAAATTCACCCTTTTAGGTTTTACCAATGTCTCTTCATATTCTTCACAATTTTCTTGTTCAAGTTTAAAATTAGAAAACATGTCAATGTCTCTTCATTTTCTTCACAATTTTCTTGTTCAAGTTTAAAATTAGAAAACATGTCAACTTCATAATCATTGGTTATAAGATGACACAAAGAGAGAGTGCCCTCGTCAAATTGAAGAGCCTTTTCGACCCTTGCTTTTTAACAACATCATTGGTACACCTTTCTAGTTTAACATAATGAAGAAGAAAATAGAAGAAGTCATCTTCATTTAATTCATAAGTCCAATAAGATTCTTCATTTATTGCATATTCCTTATTTTGTTTTATGAAATTTATATCATAGAGAAAATATTTACATAGGTTTAAGAAATCGTTCAAGTGGACAAAGTATAAATAGAACATGATAGTTTAATATATCATGATTGTAGTTGAAAAAAAATGTCTTCATGAACCTAAAGAGAAGACATGAGGATAGCATCCAACATCCTAAGTATGATGTATCTGAATTAATAATAGAAATATAACATAAATATAACAAACGATAGATAATAGATGGCCAAATGGAAAGTATCTAAACAACCATGGTAATAGATAGCCAAAAAATAGATAGTTTAATCATCAAGCTAGTGGATAACAAGTTACAACAAAAGATAAACATAATGAAACATGCCTAACTAGCCTCGATTGGTTCCTCATCGTAAGTAGTGACTTTTTTAGCAATGACCTTGTTAGTTGTGAGCATGCTCCTCATGTCAAGTTTGACCAACTTAGAAATGTATTTAAGTGGGTCAAGAAGTATTTAGAGATAGGCTTGAGGGTCAACTCAGTAAATTTTAGCATGCAAAATATATGGTCTTTGTATTTCTTTTGGGCACCAATCTTAATAGCCACAAAGTATTGAGTGTGCTAATGAATCTATAAGACCCACTTGAATAAGGTGTTCCTTCCATTTGTGTGATTAGGATCCTTAAGGGCAACAAAAGAAGGCTCACCTTTAGCACAACTAGTCTCCTTTTCCTTTAATATGGCTCCATGCTCAAGTTGTTGACCTCCATTGTAGGCATTTTCAAAATGCATACAACATAAGACACAATGCATAGAAGCATTCATCATTTCAATTTTGGGAGGAATTCCAAGATCAAAGATCAATATATGATCCCTATTAGCAATTCTCTCATGCATGTGGGAGCCAAACCCTTAGGGGAAAGCATGACCTCCCTTATATATCTCTTTTTGGTTCTGCCAACCCACTTCTTTGCAACCCATTGATGCTTTATGGATTGGAAGTCAAGTTGATATGTCATCTTGAGTGGGACTCTTCCTGCCCCCATTCATCATCATTCTCCCAAATGAGTATTGGGTTTCCTTAATCCATCTTTCCCCAATAATTGTAAATTAAATGTATTAACTTGCAAAGAGAGGAATGTAGGGGGATTCCTATAGCAGAGTAAAAGCTTACCAATTATTAGAATGCAACAATTAGATAAACATATCTTACCAACTATATAGGGATTCCCTAAGATATTGAAGAGGACAAAACGTTTCCTACCATAACTTTCCATTACTTCATTGATTATCCACTACGAAAAACCCATGCGAGGGAGATCTTCATATCATATGGGTCTATTGAGTATATCTCAACACAATAGTTCCACCTGCCAAAATTTTGTTATTTCCATCATTTGAAGAGATAGAATTGTATTGGTTGTTTATCGACACCCTATCCTATTCTAAACCAAGTGTCACCCCATCTAGAAATTCCTTACAACTTCCTTTGATTCTTATACACATTAAGAATAATTTATAAGAAAAGAGATCACATTATCCTCATCATCCTCAAAATGAAAGTAATCATTACATACAATATTTTTGACAAAATTGGAGTTTGTTTTGGCACTGGCATGATCCTCATCACAACAATATATTGAGAATGATATTGTTCAAGAACAACTTGTATCTTCTTAAATATGTCATAACCGTTTTCTCTATAAGGATCTTTGCAATGTCTACACCACTAATATGAATTTTCAATAGAATAGTTTATCCTCTAGGAGGATCACAAGGATAGCTCCTTCACCTTGTATTTTCTATTACATAAGAAAGATATCCTTCATTATTCTTATATTGTTGTTGAAATAACTTGTAATGAGGAAAGACCAAGTGAAATCGGTCCATGAATCTATCAAACTTACCAACCCCTGTATCAACTCATTCGACTATAATAACAAATCCATTAATGCAAGCAATGGTCCAATAACTCTTCTTCATGGATATAGATTATTTGATCTTTTAAGGTGAAGTTTCCAGGTGAGCCACATGATCTTTAGGTTGATTGTTTCTCATCAAAATACTAGGTATATTTTCTTCATCCCAAGTAGTGAAGTTGCTAAGTGAGGTCTCCAAATCTATCGTAGCAAATTGTGTTCACCAAAATATTTGTAATTAGGAATTTGTTCCCATCAAATTCTCAAAAAACTGTTAACTCCTGGATATACCCCATGGAATATCAATTGGGAAAGATAATGTTTAAGGGGTCTTTAGAAGGAACTCTTGAAGAAATGCCTTTGTTACCAAAAAATACTCTCATGTTAGGACTAGTTTTTTTCTCCAACCCAAGGGCATAGCCCTATGATTTCTCCTTCTACATGTAAATATCTCAAGGTCTCAAGGTATCATATATATATATATATATATATATATATATATATATATATGTATGTTTCAATTTGAGGACATGATCCTTCTAATATACCTAAATCCTTATAAAACACAACCTAATTAGGCATTAGGAATATGGGACTCTTAAGAGAGAAGGGAAGGCATAATCCATCAAATGCTAGTAGACCCAACATATTTATTCATTATTCTCTAGTTACAAGCTTGAAATACTTTAGATGATCAACTTCTTTTAGGCCCCCAAAATACTCTTCTTCCCATCCATGATCCAAGGACCTGGAATCTTGTAGAATAAGTTTTAGGAAGCTAGATGGAAAAAAAACAACCTTCTCCTCTACTTAGATCCTTTTATCTCCTGAGAACCACCTAACATGTTCCATATCTTTAACCCATTGGTCCACCTATATCCAACTATCCTTGTTGAATAACCTCTGATGCTTATGTGACACAACCTAATCATGCCATGTGGCCTATCAACTATCCTATATCAATCTGTATCATGATAATATACCACATGGAACTCTATCATTGGGATTTACTATGTTAAAGTGACACTTCCTACATTTGTGGTAGTCAAAATAGTTATCCACCTAATGCTACTTATGTAATGTCCCCTTCCAATTGATCATGACAAAGGATGACTCAATAGCCTATATGACTCCTGAAGGCTATAGTCAACAAGGAAAAAGGGAGTCAAGGAGGTTTATTTGGTGTCAATATGTTAAAAGAATGGAAAATATTTAAGTGACATTACATAAAATAAATAATTATATTTAAATGAAATTGGAGGGAAAATAAGTGAGGGTTTGATTTGGTCAAAAGGGGAAAGATATAGAAGGCCCAGAGGAAGGATAAATAGAGGGGTAACCCTTCTCTTTGTATGATGATCTGATCTCTTGTTGATGTTCTCTTTGAGCCAAGTTTTCGTTAGGGTTTGGAAAAACCCTTCCATTTCAGTTTTGTTTCGGTGGAAATACCCACCTTATCTAGAAAAGGAAGAGGATTCATTCAGAGCCCTCATTGGAGTTCATTATGATGTTTGGCTTCATCCTGGAGAGAGTTTGGAGGCATATTGGCTCGCATAGGGGATTTGCAGAATTTTATGAAGGAGGTCGATCATAGAATCTACAAGTGCAAGGAGGGATCCAAGAAAACAGTGAAAGGAGACACCCCCATGGGTTGAGTTTAGGTTGTTCTGTGAGGCCTCGCTAGACTTCTAGTAGATTTCCTATAAGGACCTCTGCGATCAGGTATTGCAACAATCCGTTCGGATCGGGTTCGTGAGGGTTGTAGGAGAGATTAGAGGGGCCCCTGCAGAGAAGACATTACTGAAGAAGAGAAGTGTAGGGATTGGAGAGCCTTGAAGTAGTGGACATCATAGATTGGCATCATTCCATTTTTTCTTTGTATTGTTTATGTATTAGAATTTGCAGCTTCCTAGCATGCATTAGATCTGTGTGTTTAGGAGTATTCTACAATTGTTATTACAACCATTATATATCATTGTATTGCTGAGATTTGGGGTGTTTCCATCCATAATAAGATGCCATGGTTATCTACTCTATTTTCTATGTAATGGATGCATACAATATGTTTGATAATATTCCTACTAGAGCAATTTTTTTGTAAGAAGTTAACAACACCATTAATACAAGTGTTTGGCACATTTACAAAAGAAGAAATAACAAATTTGGGACATAAAACATTATATTCCCACCTAGCCTAGTTGGGGCCATTACAATGGTATCAAAGTTGGTGATTCTACCAGATTTTGATTGTATTGATGCCTAGGAAGAAAGGGCATGGAGGAATTTTTTGAAGTTCACCTGAAAGAGAAGTAGAAGAAAACCAAACATAGTCAAAACTAGAAGGAAACATGGATGATAACCAAGAAATCACAAGAGACCATGTGCTCAGACTACTAAATCAACTAAAAAAGGGCTAGGAGGTGGCCAACCATAACTAGGAAGCAACCACCTAGAGGAAATATGAGATGATTAAGACCTAGTAGTAGACCCTTGCGACACTTGTACAACTGGTAGGAATGCAAGGGAAAATGAGACCAAATGGAAGTCATGGAAGAGCTCATGCAGAGGGTAGAAATACTTGTATTCTAGCACAAAGTGTCCTAGATATAGAGAGTAGGAGGACACCCATGCCATTTTTACCCCCATTCCTTATGGAACAACCTGCATGAGCGCAGGTCCAGCTAGATCCAATTGACGAGGTATATAACTACCATATAGAGTGCCACTCACTAGAAAAGGAGATCCAAGAAGAACTGTATTACAATGACTACTGCAACCTCATGATGAGGAACATACCCAAGGGAGCACCATACCAATAGAATTATGATCTTATGCACAAGATAGAGAAGATTTTGGTCCCCTCCTTTGAAGGATCTAACATGGAAATAGCCTGAGCATGGGTACATAAGTTGGACACTTATTTCCAGCTTAACTCAATGATAGAGGCAGAGGCACTAAATTTTTCCACTCTACACTTCGATGGAGAGGCTCATGAGTGCTGGTACCATGGACTGCTAACATTAGGGCATTCAAACATCACATCATATGAGGATTTCACCCAAAGGCTGATGGACTGGTTTGATAGGAAGGACCTTGAGATCCACTTCAAGGAATTGGCACAACTGAAGAAGACAGGTACACCAGAGGCATACATCACAAAATTCTGGAGGATGGAAATAATGGTGACTAACATTTCTGAGAAGAGGTTGGTGATGTTGTTCATAGAGGGTCTAGATGAACCTTTGAGAGGTTGGGTGAAAGATTTTAGACCTCCCACATTACAGGATGCCATCATGAAGACTCAGGATATGGAAGACACAACAACCAAGAAGGCACCAGTGAAATCCTTTATACCATAGAAGAGTGAGGTGACGACGCCTCCCCAAAAACCATGGACAGGGATGGACATGATAGATGAGGAGACTCAGAAAGATCTAAGACAGAAGAAGCTATGCTATAGCTGCAGAGAACCTTGGGAACCGGGACACCATTACATGAGAAAAGGGAAAGTACACTACATAGAGGTGCTTTCCGATGAGGATGATGACAGTGAAGACAAGATATCCCATACACATGATAGCGAACAAAGCAATGGTGAGGAAGAGCCACCTCATATTGAGATTGTCGAAGAGAATCCACTATAAGAAGGAGTCAAGAAAGTGACCATTTCCACACTTTCAGGAGTGCCCAAGTATTCTACTTTAAGGATCAGAGGTATCTTGTAGGGACAAAGAGTTACCGTTCTGATTGATGGTGGGGCCATCCACAATTTCATCGACGTGGCACTGGTGGCAAGGATACACATTCCCATAGAGGAATTCAAAGGATTCAATGTGGTGGTAGAAGATGGGTACAACATTACTTGTACTCAGAGGATCCAAGGGTTGGCTTTGACATTGGGAAACTACACGTTGATTGATGAATTTTATGTGGTGGATCTGGCAGACACCAATGTGGTGTTTAGAGTACCGTGGTTATATTCCCCTAGAGATTTCAAAATGAATTATCATATCATGAGGATGGAGTTCATAGACAAAGGAGGTCAACGAGTGATTATGAGAGGTATGTCATCGGGAGCACCCAGGATTGTCTCCAACAAACACATGGAGGCCATATTTAGACATGGCGATGTGACATGTGCAACATAATGTTTGATCACCCAATAGAAACCATCCCAGGATTTCCAGAACTATCATGTGAACATACATGAGTTTGTTGGGAAACATGATAAGGTGTTTTGGATGCTACCAATAGGAATACCACTAGATAGAGGGTTTGAGCATTTCATCGAGCTAGAAGAAGGGGAAAAACCAGTGATCACCACCCTATAGGCATACAAAGAAATTCAAGGATAAGATTGAGAATGCCATAAAAGAGTTGTTGAAGATAGGACATATCAGGCCTAGGTCTAGTCCCTTCGCTTCTTCAGTTGTATTGGTGATGAAGAAGGATGGAACTATGTGGATGTGCATAGACTACAGAGCACTGAACAAGAATACCATAAAAAATCGATAGCCAATAGCTAGACTTGATGAGATGAAAGATGAAATACAGGGGGTATTGTACTTCTCAAAGGTTGATTTGTTGTCAATATACCATCAGAATCGGTTAAGAGAGGAGGATATTCACAAAAAAACATTCAGGTGTCACTATGGGCACTATGAGTTTTTAGTCATGCCCTTTGGGTTGAATAACGCACCAACCACCTTTAAGTCATGTATGAACCAAATATTCAATGAAAAGTTGAGGAAATTATTACTAGTGTTCTTTGACGATCTTCTGATTTACAATAGAATGTGGGAGGAACATCTGAGGCATGTGGACGATATTCTCACCATTATGGAGGAGCAGTCTCTTTTTGCCAAGGAGGAAAAGTGAAAATTTGGGTGGAAAAAGATCCTCTATCCGGGGAATGTGATTGGTGTTAAGGGAGTAAAGGTGCATCAAGAGAAGATCCATACCATCCTAGATTGGACCACCCCCAAATCAGTCACATATCAACGAGGATTCTTCGAGATATGCAGTTATTATAGGCGCTTTGTGAAAGGATTTTCACAATTGGCTGTGTCATTGACATACATCACCAAAAAGGGGGCATTTTGATGGTCAGAGGATGAACATGTAGAATTTGATAGAATGAAGAGGGTGATGATCACTTTCCTAGTATTATCACTTTCCTAGTATTAGCACTCCTATATTTCATGCAACATTTTTTCTTGGAGTGCGACGCATCCGGTGAGGGTATAGGAGAAGTACTGATGCAAAACCGACACCCGATAGATTTTGAGAGTAGAAAGATAAGAGAGAAATATAACCTCTATATGATCTATGATAAAGATATGTTGGCCATCATGCATGCATTATCCAAGTTCAAAAAATATCTAGTAGGGGGACACTTTGTGGTTAGGACTGACCATAAAAACTTGAGATATTTCTTGGAGCAACAGGATCTAAAAGAGAGGAAACGGAATTGGGTGAGTAAGGTGCAGGCATATGATTTTGACATTGAGTATGTAAATGGGAAGAAGAACATAGTTGTTGAATCCTTATCCAGGAGACCTACAACTTTCTCCATGACAAATATCTCAGCATACTGGAAGTCCATTCTTTTGGTGGAATACTCCAAGAACACCTTCACCTGTGAGTTGATGGAAACAGTATTCATGATGACAAGTACATGGTAGTGGATGGCATCATCTACTACAAAGACAACATCTATAGTGTCCCTGATTCAAAATTCAAGGATAATATTTTGAAGGAAATACATGACGCGCCATTGGTAGGGCACCAGGGGTATCTGAAGACCTAAAGGCAGGTGAGGGAGAGATTCTTATGGAAGGGTTTCAAGGAGAATGTACTTCGCCATGTGAGGGAGTGCATGACTTGACAATAGAACAAGTCATAGTTTACACATCTTATGAGACTGCTTCAACCATTGTCGATTATGGAGCAGAAGTGGGATAACATTTCCATGGACTTCATCACAATATTTCCAAGGGTTCAAGGCAGGGGTTGTATCTATGTGGTAGTGGATAGATTGACTAAATATGAACACTTCTTTTCCATTCCTTCAGAGTACAATGCATCTCACGTAGCATAATTATTCTTCAGGGAGGTGTTCAGACTCCATGGACTTTCGAGGAACATATTCAGTGACCGGGATAACAGGTTTCTTACTATGTTTTGACAAGAGATGTTTAGGTTATCCAGGATAGATTTGACACCTAGTACTAGCTACCACCCCCAGACAGACGGGCGAACTAAGATAGTAAACAAATATATTGAGAGGTATCTAAGGAACTATGTGTCTGGGCAACAACGGGCATAGATAAAATGGTTTCATCTTGGGGATCATTATTACAATACCACTCACCACATGTCCATCGAGATGAGCCCATTTAGGGAATTGTATGGATAGGATGCTCCATATTTTTTGGATTTTGCATTTGGGGAGAGAAGATCTCCCAAGGCCAAAGATTGGTTGCAGGAAAGCCAGGACATATTGAGAGTCTTGAGGATAATTTGTAGGCCGCCCAGACTTCACAGAAGATGTATGCAGATAGGCACCGGATAGAACATAAATTTGAAGTTGGGAACATGGTATTTCTCAGGTTGCAGCCTTATAGACAATTGTCACTGAAGAAGAGTGGTGCAGAGAAGTTGAAGCCCTGCTTTTATCGACCCTACAGAGTGATAAGGAGAGTTGGGGAGGTAGCATATGAGCTGGAGCTACTAGAGAGTAGCAAGATCTACAACACCTTCCATGTTCATGCCTCAATAAGGAATTGGGACAACATGTCACTGCTTCGACATATCTTCCTCCACTAGATGAGGAAGGGTAGTTGGTTCTAGCTCCCAAGAGGTTTGTCGATGTCATGGAACAAAGGTTGAGGAGAAAGGTCATTCGAGAGTACTTGGTTGAATGGAGAGAATTTCCTGCAGAAGATGCTACTTGGGAAGGAGAGAAGATCTTACAACACCTTGATATGGAGGTGCTTGAGGACAAGAAATATTGGGAAGGGAGGATTTTAATGTCCCCTTCCAATTGATCATGATGGAGGATGACTCAATAGCCTATACAACTCCTGTAGGATATAGTCAACAAGGAAAAAGGGAGTCAAGGAGGTTTGTTTGGTGTCATTAGGTTAAAAGAATGACAAATCCTTAAGTGACATTAAATAAAATAAATAATTATATTTAAATCAAATTGTAGGGAAAATAAGTGAGGTTTTGATTTGGTCAAAAAGGGGAAAGATCTAGAAGGCTTGGAGGAAGGACAAATATAGGGGTAACCCTTCTCTTTGGTATGATGATTTTATCTCTTGTTGATGTGCTCTTTGAGTCAAGTTTTCATTAGAGTTTGGAAAAACCCTTCCATTTCAGTTTAGTTTCGGTGGTGCAATATCCACCCTAGATAGACAATGAGGAGGATTCATTTGGAGACCTCATTTGAGTTCATTGTGGTGTTTGGTTTCATCCTAGAGAGAGTTTGGAGGCATATCATCTGACACAGGAGATGTGTGGCATTTTCTAGAGGAGGCCAATTGTAGAATCTATAGGTGCTAGGAGGGTTTCAAGAAAATGATGAATGGAGACACCCTCACGGGTTGAGTTCAGGTTGTCCTGTGAGGCCCCACTAGACATCCAATAGGCATCCCGTGAGGACCAATGTGATCAAGGATTGCAACAATTTTTTCAAATCGGGTTTGTGAGGGTTGCAGGAGAGATTGGAGGGCCACTTGTAGAGAAGACATTATTGGAGCATAACAATGTAGGGCTTGGAGAGCCTTGGAGAAATGGACATCATAGATTGGCATCATTCTGGGTTTTCTTTGTATTGTTTCTGTGGTATATTTTTCAACTACATGGAAACCATTAGATCTGTGTGTTTATGAGTATTCTGAAGTTGTTATTACAACCATTAGATATCATTGTCTTGTTGATATTTGGGGTTTTTCCATCCATAATAAGTTTTCATGGTTATTTACTCTATTTTCTGTGTAATGGATGCATATAATATGTTTAAAAATATTCCTACTCGATCAAACTATTTGTAAGAAGTTAATAACACCATTAATACAAGCGTTTGACACATTTACACAAGAAGAAATAACAAATTTTGGGATAGAAAACATTATATTCCCACCTAGCCTAGTTGGGGCCATTACAACCTATCCTTTCACTACTTATTTGAGTGATGGAAACTTGTTAGCATCATGAAAATATGGGAGGCTTTAAGTTCTTGCCAATTTTGGGACCTCTTCATTTGTTTTACTGTATGGATGAAGAACATTATTAACTTGAGGTACAATAGGCCTTGGGTAGTTAGAGCCATTGAAGAAGTATGAAAAGGACTAGGATGCATATTCTCCTCAACGTTTTTAGACCTAAAACATTATACAATTTTCTTATAGCAAGGACTAAACATCCTAAGGGTGAACGCCATATCATCCTCCTTTTCACCTGATGGTACCTAATCACTGTAAGGTACCAGATCTATTATATTGGCAAAAACGATAAATAGTACAGAGAATAACACTGAGATAGAAACATAATACGAAAATACTACAGAGATAACAATGGAACAACAAAATATATGGAACCACAAAATATATGGAACCACAACACCATAATTATACCTTTATTGATAGGAAACAATGTTCACTTACCTCTTCGAGGGGGGAACCTCCAACAAATCAGATCTCTATTACAATAATTCTTCAAGACAAAACTTCTCATACCCTCTACTACTATTTATACTAAATCTATCTATC
This sequence comes from Picea mariana, assembly GCA_032191745.1. Taxonomy (NCBI): domain Eukaryota; kingdom Viridiplantae; phylum Streptophyta; class Pinopsida; order Pinales; family Pinaceae; genus Picea; species Picea mariana. Next base: position 369,653 of record JASDQU010102732.1, on the reverse strand, counting down.
CAAAAGAACAATATAGAGGAATATCCTTCTAGAAGCAGAAGCTTCTATTAGGTCTTCTTATATTTGACTTATTCCTTCTTATTGTTAGGCCTTATTAATATTGATATTTATTAAATGAAAATATATTATTCTACCCACTTGAGGGGTTAGGGAGGTTAGGTCCCTAACATGCCCTCCCCCTTAAAATCAACCTTGTCCTCAATGCTAGAGATGAGGAAATCATTGCAGAATGGTAGTTGTCTCCCAGATGGCATTTGCTGGAGTTGTATCTTTCCACTGGACTAACACTTTCTTGATGGTGCGCTGATGAAGACAACGCTCATGCTGGTTCAAAACTACTTGTGGATGCAACCAAATGGAGCCTTCTTCATCCAACTCAGGAAGGTTGGCTTGAGTTTGTCACTTAGTTCCAATCACCTTCTTTAAACATGAGACATGAAAAAAATAATGGAGCATAGAAGGACTGGGAAAAGCTAACTGATAGTCCACCTGCCCCATGTGCTTGAGAACTATATAAGGACCACAAAATTTGGGAGTCAGTTTCTTACAATGTTCAACCTTGAGTGAATTTTGCTTATAAGGTTGCATTCGAAGAAATACTTGGTCTCCTTCAACAAATTGACATTCTAAGTGACCTTGATCTGCTTGTTGCTTCATGCGATTCTGAGCCATGACCAAATTCACTTTGAGGGTACAGAGAATAACCTCTTGAAGTGTAAGAATTTGGTTAAGAACCTAGACCTTCGAGACCCCTGGCATGTAGGAGATAACATAAGGTAGATTTTGTCCATATACTACTTCAAAAGGAGTCACCTGAGTAGTTGTATGGTAAGAAGTGTTGTATCACCATTCAACTAATGGTAACCATTGAGCCCATTGATTTTTCCTTTTAGACGAAAAACACCTCAAATATGTCTCCAAACACTTGTTGACAAATTCAGTTTGACCATCAGTCTGGGGATGATAGATCGTGTTGAGATGCAATTGGGTGTCGTGTATCTTGAACAGTTCTTGCCAAAAATTGTTGGTGAAAGTGGGATTCGATCAGAAAAAATAGAATGAGGCATGCCATGAACCTTGAAGACATGATCCATGAAAATTTGATCCACAGTGGATGCAGTAAATGGGTGTTGAATAGCACATAAATGAGCATATTTGGAAATATAATCAATAACCACCATCATGAATGACTTATTTCCCGATTTAGGTAATCCCACAATAAAATCCATAGAGATGTCCCTCCAAATAGCCGGTGGAATTGGAAGCGGTTGTAGTGTGCTAGGAGCTTTGATTGTTTCTCCCTTGTTGTGCTGACAAACATCACATTGTTCCACAAAAGTGCGAACATCCTTTTTCATACCATCCCAGAAAAGAGAACATTTGACCCGGTCATAGGTTTTGGTAAACCCTGAGTGACTAGTTGTGGGTGTATAATGAAGCTCATAAAGCACCGTGGATTTAAGTTGTGACTGTTTACTTAAATACAAACAACGTTTGTAGCGAAGCTCATCATTGTGAAAAGAGTACCCTGGTGAAACTAGAGAGTTGGCTTGCAATTTTTGGATCAAATGCGAAATTTTAGGATCTTAGAGTCAATCTAGTACAATGAAGGAGAGGGAGAAAAGGGACCCTTCATCTTCATGTTTTCGTGAAAGAGCGTCAACAACAACATCTTATTTTCCTTTATTATAAATGATCTCATAATCATATCCAAAGAGCTTAGTCACCCATTTTTGTTGCTCCAGGGAGGAAGGTTGTTGCTCTAGAAAATATTTGAGGCTTTGATGATCTGTCTTAATTTGGAAGCATTGCCCCAAGAGATAAGGGTGCCAAATATCCATGACATGCAGAATAGCCAACATTTCCTTTTCATATATGGATTGGCCCAAATGGAGTTCTAACAATTGTTTTCTGGTAAAGGCCAAATATATGCCCTCTTGCATAAGGACTTCTCCAATTCCTCTCCCGGAGGCATCACATTCTAGGACAAAGGTCTTTTTGAAATCAGGAAGGGCCAATATCGGAGTAGTGCACATAGTTGCCTTCAAGGCTTGAAAGGCCTGATCAGCTACGGGATTCCAAGTGAAAGAATTCTTTTTAAGGAGAGAAATGAGAGGCCCCACAATCTTTACATAATTCTGAACAAACTTGCGATAATATCCTATTAAACCTAGAAAACCACACAAGCTTTTGATAGTCTTGGGGTGAGGCCAATCCTGCATTGCTTCAATCTTCTTAGGATCCACTGGGACACCAGCCTTGCCAACGATATGACCCAAGTACTCAACTTTCGAGGTGCCAAAGGCACATTTAGAGTGTTTGAGGAAAAATTGGTGCTGAGAGAGTAGATGGAGAACTTGATCCACATGGGCAAGATGGGACTGCCAAGTTTTACTATAGATGAGAATATCAACAAAGAAGACTAAGACAAAATGATGGAGAAAAGGAGGGAAGACATGATTCATGAGGCTTTGGAAGGTGGAGGGGGAATTATACAAGACAAAGAGGCCATGACCAAGAACTCATAGTGACCTTCATGAGTTCGAAAATAAATCTTGGGGATGTCAGCTTCTTGCATAGGTATCAAGTTTAGTGAAGTATTGAGCACCAATCAACTCATCCAAGAGATCATCAATGATAGGAATGGAAAACTTGTCCTTGATGGTGAGTTTATTTAAGGCACGAAAGTCAGGAAACATGCGCCAAGAGAAGAATAAGGGCTGGTACTGGGGCACATAACACCTACTTGGAGCAATTCCTGCACTATTTTCTCAATTTCATTCTTTTGGGAAAAGGGATGATGTTAAGGGAGAACATTGGGAGGAAGATGTCTAGGAACAAGGGGGATGGAATGATCATGAACACAACGAGAATTTGGAAGTCCTCGAGGAGTGGAAAAAATAAATTGATGTTTGGAGAGGATAGCTTGGAGGTCAGGATGCACAAAGGGTGTCTCAACCGCTTGAATGGAATGGAGTTGAGAAATAATACCAGAGTGGCCTTTCTTGAGGATATTTTTCATGTGATGGGAACTGATGATCTCAGGAGAACCAATTGTGAGACCTTGGAATTGATACCTTTGTCCCTCCTGTTGGAATTGCATGGTTAATTCCTTAAAATCCATAAGAATGGGACACAAAGTGCATAACCATTCAACACGTAGCACAATGTCACAACCACCCATGTCAATGGAAAACATATGATATTTCATGTGGTAATGTCCAATTTGAAGACGTACATTTTCACAATGCCCACCACATTTCATGGACCCACCATTAGCTATCATGATTTGAAAATTATTGACAACACAAATATAGCAATTGGTTTCCTAGGCAATGTGATGATGAATAAAATTGTGGGTGCTACCACTGTCAACAAGGATGATGACCTTCCTATGCTTAATATAGCCAATGAGCTTGAGGGTTTGTGGAGCAGAGAAGCCAGTGAGGGCATGGAAGGAAATGAGTGGGTCAACTTAAGGTGGGTCAGTGGGCTCCTGGGTAGCATCAGGAAGGGAAGACTCTTCAACAAGGGGATCTATCCCATATTCTTTAGGAACATCTTAAAAAATGGCCATAATTTTTTTTTTCCTTACACTTGTGCCCCGAAAAATATTTTTCATCACAATTATAGCAAAGACCCTTCAGTTGGCATTCATCCATTTCATCCCTAGTTAATTTATAGACCTTGAGGGGAGTGGCATGGGGGTTAGGATTAGTGGGTTAAGGGCAAGGAACAAAAGAGGGTTTTTTGTTCTAGGAAAAAATAATTTGTTGGGATTCTTTGGCACATTTAGTAGCTTCCAACCAAGTTTGAGGGAAGGCCATGAGAACCTGGGATCAAATTTCATCCTTTAGGCCACTGATAAAGCATTCGTAGAAGAACACATCTGACATGCCCTTGGTTCAAAATTCCAAATGTTCAAAAGCAGTTATAAAGTCTTCCACTGTGCCTGACTGTTTCAACTTGGCCAAATGACCAAGATAGTGGGTATCAGTGTCAAAGCGGTCATAGAGCTCTGCAACAAACTAGGTCCATGCAATATACCCCTGACGTGAATTTTTATTCCATTTCCACCATTTCCATCATTCAGGATCTAGATAGAGGAAAACATAACAAAGTTTTGCCAACTCATCAGTAATACCACACAAAGAAAAATAATGCTCCATTTGAGTGACCCAACCCGTGGGATCAGAGCCATCAAATTTATTGACCTCAACAGGGTGAAGAAGGGGGTCACGATGAAAGGAGTTGGATTGAAAATGTAGATAATGAGAGGAATCAATAGCATCTGGTTGGTCCGAGGAGGAAGGACCCAGAGTGTGGTTCAAAAACTGGTTGACAACAGATTGGAGGGTGTTAAATTGGTTCATGAATTTGGCCTCCGTGGTGTCAAATTTGTGATGGACTTGGGTCTCAAATTGTGCAAGGTGGGAATTGGTAGAGCCAATATTAGATGTCACTTGTTGGATGGATTCCTTAGCTTGATTTATGGAAGCTTGCAGGTCTTGGTTGCAAGTGTTGGCCATTTGGAGAGGGGGAGTGCGGGTAAGGGAAAATGGGTGGGTGGGACCATAGGAAAGGAATTATAAGTGATAGGTACCACGAAGATCAGGGCGAGAAGGGGAATATAATGGGATAGGATACAATATAGGGAAGTTGGGAAGGGGTCAGGTCCACTAAAAAAAAAGGCTTAAAAATGAAAGGTACGATTGCGGGGCGAAAAGGGGAATCCAATGGGATATATCCCAAATAAGTGTATTGGCGGGACCACTATACTTCGAGCTGAAGAATACTATAGTGTTGAAATGCCCAAATTATTAATAAGAAGAAATATGTAGTAATTTCGCAACCATAATGTAGGAGGCACAGTTGCGTGGCAATAGGTCTTCTTTGTTCTACTTATGTTTCCTTCCCAAGGGTTAGGGTATTCAAGGGATCTACATACAAGGTTCTTCCCTATGCTATAACTCTCTGATATACATGTGGGGTCCAACAATAGTGCTCGGCCCAATATATTAGAGCACCAACTAAGGAGGTGAGATCGTTCCCTTAGCTGTACTACCCGAATACCCAGGTACTAGAGAGTATCTTTCCAAGTGTTGTTCTTAGTTGAACTATAGCAGTCAGGTGGCCAATCAATTTATCTACAGAGGGCTCCAGGAGATCTAGGATGATCCGTATACATGTGTTGTCTGATGTGCTACCACTCGAAGGGGTACCAACAGGGGTTACAAGGGTGGCCAAAAGATGTGCGCTTAAGTACCACTTTTATTTCTTGTTTGTATTACTCCCTGACCGCGTGTTTATGTGTATAATGACAGGTATTTCTATCTTTAAGATGCCGAAATACATCTCTACCCTGGAAAAAATTAACCCACAATTTTCTGCCGAGGAAAGTGCTATGATACCACTTGTAAGGTACCAGGTCTATTATATTTGCAAAAAGAGAAATAATGCACAAAATAACACCAAGATAGAAACTAAATATGGAAATATTACAAATATAACAATGAAACAACAAATTATATGGAACCACAAGACCATAATTATACCTTTATTGATAGGAAACAAAATTCACTTGCCTCTTCGAGGGGGAAACCTCTAGCAGAGCAGAGCTCTATTACAATAATTATTTAAGACAAAACTTCTCATACCCTCTACTCCTATTTATACTAAATCTATCTATCCAAAAGAACAATATAGAGGAAGATCCTTCTTGAAGCGAAAGCTTCTATTAGGTCTTCTTACATTTGACTTATTCCTCTTTATTGCTAGGCCTTATTAATATTGACCTTTATTACATGGAAATATATTATTCTACCCACTTGAAGTGTTAGGGAGGTTAGGTCCCTAACAATCACCCAAAAGGTTCAAACCATTAATGAATCCTCACTTTTATTAGGATTTTTTTGTCAAAATATTTGAACCTGCAACTTTCTAGAGTGTCAAAACTCTATCGACTCTCTCCTAGCTAGAAGGTCACCAATCATGACTTAGCATTGAAGTGTCAAGAAAAATTATGTGAGTTTTAATAAAATCCCCCCTACTTTAACATTTTTTGAATCCTCCTTTAGGTTTCTCAGTCAAAGGTGATTCCATTCAAGAATTTTAGGCTCAAGTTGTCTAAACCCAGAAATTCCTACATGAAATTCTTCCACTATTAATGCACACAATTCCTTTTTCTTCATATTGTTTAATTCAATGGTACATGAGAATTGAAGACCTCCATAATACATAATGAGTAGAAAGCTGAATGGGTATACTACTAAGTGACATCAAAGCACAACTTATAACACTAGGGTTGTATGGATTGAAATTTGATTTTGTTAGAGGAAATCACAATTTTCATGCCATTTGTTTAACAAAATGCCAATGAGAAAAATTTGGGGAAAAGTGTAAGAAGCCTTCAATTAATGGATTAATGTCTTCAATATTTAGGCTAGATTTTTGTTAAATAAAATGGTTATGATATGGATGGTTGTATAAGCAAGATGAAGCAAATTCATAAAATTCATGGTGCAACTCTATGGAAATTAGTAAAAAAGGATAAACTATGAAAATTGGTAGAAATTCCCATAATAATTGGTAAAATAAGTTTGAATTGCTGACAATAGAGTCAAATTCACTCCTGGAAACAAAAAAATATGAAATTTTGAGTTTGAATTTAAGGTTGAGGTCAAAATAGACTCAATGATGTGTATTTTTATGAGGGAAGTCAACCAGGACTCATAGTTGTGTGTGTATGGTCTTGGATATTAATTGCTTATATGGATTGTCGTTATGGGTAAATGTATTTTAATCAAGACAAAGATAAATTGATAGAGGTGGTCAAATTTGGGAAGCCATACAAGGAAATCATGGTGGTTGAGCTATAATTGATACGGTTGGAATCTAAGTATCAATTCAAGAATTTCATGAGTAAAACCCAAGCAAGGTGTGGCTATGGAAAGGATCCAAAATGGAAATGCAATAGAGATTTATTGGTATACCACTTTGGATCCCACAAATGTTGTCTTGAAAACTAGGATGAGACCTTTGAAGTGGGTACACCAAAGAGTGGTATTGGTGTTAGAATACCACTTCAGATCCTGCAAGTCCAATATTGAAAACAAGTATGAGGTCTTTGAAGTGGGTAAATTGGGAGTGGTATTAGACACTAATTTGGAGTTCTAGAGAAAAATATTAGAAATTAGCTTCTAAGCTCTGAAGTCATTGGATTCTTTCCATGCATCTAGGCAATATACCACTTTAGAAGGCATATGGTGCAATAAATACATGTAGCTTGAGCCTCTAAAATAAATCTTAGTTGTAGTTCTTGATTCTTGTGTGACATCCTAGGGTGGAGGATAGGAGGGACCCATTGTCCCATCAACCTAAAGAGTTGTTCCACATGGAAAAATCCAAGAGCACAATAAGACTCAAGGCCCCATATAAATGTGTGTATGCACGTGAGTGCACGTGCGTGCACACACACACACACACACACACACACACACACACACACGTGTGTGTGTGTGTGTGTGTGTGTGTGTGTGTGTGTGTGTGTGTGTGTGTGTGCGTGTGTGTGTGCGTGTGTTTGTGTGTGCACGTGTGCGCATGCACGTGAATGTGTGAAGTGTAAAAATCCCAAAGGACATGGGAGTATGAAAGGAAATTAAACACTTTGAGCCTTGTATAGGTGGAATGGATGAGTAGGGTTAAGGATGACATGACAAGACTAGAAAAGGACACATAAACTTTAAGTAGACCTCACGTCAGCTACCACATAGGAACATGACACATGGAATTCCATGTCTACGTGTCTATAGCATACAAAGTCGAATTGAGATGAAAGTTTTGGTGGGATTTTGCAGGGACGATGTCCAAAAAAATTCCCTTAAGGTTAGGTTTGTATATTTGACACTAATTTTCCAAAAAGTGACAAACAATTTTTTTTAAAGGACAAGACTATAATTACTATTAGAAGCTATATTGATGATTATATTTTGACATAATGACTATGTGTAGGCATAAGAAAACCTAGAACAAAGTTTCAATGATTCAAAAAGGTTTGGAGTGGAATTGAAGAAATATGATAAATCCACTATTTTGGGACACTTTTTGGCAAATATGGAAATTGTATTTGGAGGAAAAGTGACCCAAGACAATACCTTTGGAAAGTTTTTCCTAGTTAATGTTTCATATTTTCAACAATCTATACAATTTTTCCCAAGTTAAAATTCTATAGTTTTGCGTTGTTTGGGACTTAGCATATTGCACCCAATTTAACAAGAAAAATTAAGTGCAAAAAGTAAAAATTTGACATTTCTAGGTTGATGCAGAAAATAACTAGACTATCATGTCATAGATTTTAGGATTGATGAGTGTCCATAATTAGAATTACAATCATCACCTAATATAAAAAAAAAATTGGTTCTTCTTAGTTTTTCTTCTATAGGTGGAAGAAGTTGGTCTCCAGCCTTAATTGCACCAGTGAAAGGTGGAGAAATAAAGAAGTTGTGAACTTCTCTGTGTTATAAATTTCATCTACAAACTCATAGTTGGACATGAGTACATCCATTGGATGTAGCTTGGGTGGTTGGGAGGAATGATTGTTACCCTCCCCACCCAGGTTCAATTCCTTATGAGTGACATGTTGTGCCCTTAAATGGGTCTATAAGGTGGTCCTGTTGTTGAGTCCCCAATATTATGAAAATACTCGGCCTCCCTATGTTCTCTTGTGGATTTCAGGGTGGGTTTTTCGTGGACGTAGTCAACACCATTGTCCAGTGTCGTGAAACACATGGAAAAAAATGGACATGAATGATTAGAAATCTATTTCAGATGAGAACAATATGAAAGGAATAGATTTTCAAAATGTACTTATTACTTTGAAATATTAATCAAATAGATCCTTTGAGCCTTAATTGGAAAGGAAACTTTGAATGCGGGCGAGCCTCAAAATATCTTAAACTTGGGAAAAGAGCTTTATGATGATATATGCACATACTTGATGTGGAAATGATTGAGGATGACTACATATATTCCATAATGGTGCTTTCATAGTGTGTGTAAGCACAATTAGATGGGCAAATAATGATAGTCTAAGGTGCTTATTAACTAGTAGGTTGATTGCTAGATTGAGGATGGTTGATAGTACTTGGGAAATGGATAACACTTTTGGTGAGTAAGGATATTCAAGTTGAGAGATAAATATAAATGATTATTAACAAGATGGCTAAATTCCATGAATGAAGGTGACTTAGGTTTCTTGCAAATTTTATTTTAGGATCAATGATGAGGAGAGAAGGGACCAAGAAAGGTTGATGGTGCCTTAGCAAGAAGGCCTATAAAGTATTGACTATGAACAACATATGCAGTTTGGACTATAGAGAAAGGCTATGGGAGCTCTTGATCATTGTATCTAGTTATTGTATGCATGGACATAGCAATGTGAGGCACATGGAATATGTAAGATACCAATTTATTATGAATGACATCCTTATGCACGAAAGGAAGATGTAAGTTATTAACCCCTCTATTTAAGGAAAGACAACTAAGTAATGGAGGTTGCAAAGCATGATGGGCATGTGGTGTGCTATGATTATTGAAAGCTTAAAGAACATTATAAAAGTTATACTACACATGATTTAGAACTTGTTGCCATAGTTCTTGCATTAAAAATATGGAGGCATTATTTTATGTGAAAGCATTGTTTATCAAGAAAGAATACTCAAGTTAGGAAGCAAGCTAAAAGTAAAAAAATGGTTGAAAAGTTTTGCAATTTGATTTGCGAGTCAAACACATGAGAAAAGGAAATGGACCAAGGTTGTGCGTGCCCTACAAAAAATAATGTATCAAGTACATTTAATTTCAATCACATATGCATAAATTATTTGTAAAGAAAGAGAGACATGTATGCTCTTGGTGTTAAGAATAATACAAACAAAGGAATATTGGTAGCAATAAAATGTTTAGAAAGGGCATTGAAGGTACCAACAATGGAGAGAGAGTGATACTATCATGTAGATATGAAAAATATAAAATATCAACTCCTTGAGATAAGAAAGGGCAGGAGATTCCAAATGATGGATTTTAAAGCCATTGGAAGATATTGCACTAAGGAAATGACACTAAATGTAATGAGTATGACACGATAACTAAATGTGGTCGATGTTTTTCAAGAGGTTGGTGAAGGGATCATGTGAGATCCCATAATGCACTAGTTGATTAAGTAACATCAAAGATGTTGATGGAAACCAAACATGTATGAATTGGTCACGTCATATTGCAGGAGTGTTGAATAGAAATTGGTTAAGAATTCCTTCAATCATGATTTGATATCATAAATTGATACATTTGTTTTATTTAAATGAATTTGTGTGGTTGATACTTAGGTGGGGTATGTTAAGGCCAGGAATCCTCGGACATACAAATATTGTTTAATTTTTTTTAATGCATTCATATGAGCTAGAATGTCATATTATGTTTGTTATGAGGTAATAGCCAAGGAAAGTTAGGCTTTGTGATTCTGTTGTGAAAGTGAATGCCATATGAGACAATGATGGGTAAGGCCATGTTATTATTGGACATGATAAATATTGTATAGCTATACAAGTATCCATGGTTTCCCTACTTGTGTTGATGTGTTGGAATTTTGCAATGTCCCTAATCAAAACCCTTTGTACTTGTACATATAGGCTGGTGAGCCATTGGTACCAATTGTAAATTTAAATGTACATATAGGATGGTGAGTTGTTGGCACCAACTATTAGTTTTGTGCGCACCTGAGTAGTACACAAGAACTATTATCAAGAAAGGGTGAGCACATTTCATAGTGATGCATGCACTTGAGTAAGTGTGTGTGGTTGCACATCAAAGGTAGGGTGCACACATTTCATAGTTTTGCGCACACTTGAGTAAGTGTGTGGGGATTACCTAGAATTGCGCATGAGACCGAGTTATATATATGTGTGTGTGTGTGTGAGGCTGGGGAGCTTGTGTGGTTATGAGGCTGGTGAGCCAGGAAACAAATAGGTCATTACGCCTATCCATGTAAAAGTAATCACACTCAAGTTATTAATATTATCGCACCGTTGCATGCAGACAGAGCAGATGAAAAGAGACGAGGGGATAACTCCACCGAAAAAGGGAAAAGGGGGGGACTTAAGTTCTAGGGAATATTTTATTAATATTTCTGAAAAGTGTAGTTTATGGATATTTATTTATCCTAAGTTATCGAGGGATGGGAATAGGTCACCAAGTGGCTAAAGATACTTCTGAAGGTGACAAGTGTCCATTTTAAGGCATGCAATATATATTGTTATCCTTAGTGTATTTCGGGGGGAGCACATTCTGGGAAAATTAGTCATTCATTTTCTTGTGTGGTGAAGGGGTCAGGCCATCAGAGAAAGGACGACTATTACCTTATCTACAAAGAAAATCTTGTAAGGGGTTTTATGTATTGTAATGAGGGTATTTTTTGTCGAAGAGGCGGGTTGTCAGGCCTATGAGAAGTATTTCTAGGTGAGAGATTTGTTGTTGAAGAGGCGGGTTGTCAGGCCCATGAGCATTTTCACCAACTGAGATTTTTGTTGGGAATTGTTCCTTGGTGCGCTAGGCATTGGTTGCAGGGCTCCAAGACTTCATGTCTGGCCTGTTGTTGGAGCCATGGAAGGGAAGTGGGGAAGTCGAGGGATTGTTGAGAAGAGAAGGGGAACACTTCCTTGGGTGTGAAAAACATGTAGGGAGTGAGAGACTATAGGCTAGTTGCAACAATGGCAGCTTGGACTGGGTAATTCTATTGATTATCATACCTTAGATTGGAAATATAAACCCTTTTTCCTTGGTGCAATTAAGCCCCATATCAGGGGTGAACTATTGCTGAAAGTATATGAGAAACAAAGTCTATGGATGAGAGGAATGTCTAAGTTTTGTGCGCAGTTGGTGACTTTTGATAAAAGATAAGTGTCTTTATGTGCTTGTCTCATTTATTGTGTGCTTAGTTATCTATGTTTAATATGGGTTTAATTCTTGTATGTTGTTGGACATAAGTAATTGATGTTATTCTGTATTATGCTACTTGCACATGTATGTGTGGTGTTGATAGTCAATATTTGTGGTCGTGCATGAGTATGACAGTTGTTGTTAGTTTTACTATTATGTTAACCTTATGATATTGGTTATGAGTCTTTGAGATGAGGTTAGAATGGCCATGTGCACAGGGAAATACTTTGTGTGCACCAGAGGCAAAATTTACTTGTGCGCACGGGGAAGCATTCTACGCACACAAGGAGAACATAATTGGCATGTAACGGCGGAATGGTTGTGCATGCAGTAGTGACCTCATGTTTAGTATGGAATACGTGTGCAGTAAAGCAATGTGCTCAATATTCTTGGGTGTGTAGTTGCATTTTGTTACTTCTGCTTTTTTAAGTTGTGTAAAAAGAGGAAAGTTTGTGTGGTGTGACTCAGCTTGGGGCTTAGCGTGTTACTTCAAGTATTATTGCACAAACTTATGATTATAGAGTAGAATCTGCGCATTGAATATTTGGAGTAGCATTTCTCAATAGTAGGTTGGGTAAGGTTACAAATTGGTATCAGAGGATTTTGGTACAAGGATGTTACATTGTGGTATCAGAGCAATTTGGTAATAGGGATGTTATAACTGTAACCTTCTTACCAACATTAAACATCACTAAAGAGAAAAGGTTCTTGAGGGATTGTTGAGTATAGAGAGGAAAATCATGTTCCTATGTTGTGTTTGGTTGAAGAGGAAGGTATCCAAATGGTAGAATAAGCATGGTGGGATGGTTGGAAGATGTGTTGATGCATTGGTTTATCCCTCCAACGTGTCATGGTGTATTTCATGACATGAGGCTATGTATTAAGTGTAATGCAAGGGTACATTATAGATAATAATAATAATAATGATGATGATGATGATGATGATGATGATGATGATGATGATGACGATGTTGAAATAGACTTAGTGAGAGGTGGAGGGACAACCCTACAAACACAATGATTATGATGATGATGATGGTGAAATATCTGTGAATTGTGATTATGCACACATGTATATTGGAACATATGTTGGATTGCATTATGTGAATGCATGCTTGTGCTGACAATAAATATATGATAAACAATATTTAATTGCACTTAATATGTTAATAATTGAAAGTGATTCAATTATTGATATGTCATAATTTAGAGATCATTTCATGGGTTGTTGCGGATTTTGGAATGAAAGGATTGTATGCATGAATACTTAGTTTGTTTGGTTGAATGAAAGATCCATTAGGGAGGACATAATTGTCTTGAATATGACTATGAACATAGGTCCATAACAAACACTAGTGACTATTGCATGCAAAGGCTAAAAATTATGATATAAATCTTATAGTTGTAAAATATGAGTTCTATATGAAACATATTCAAATTTATGATTGAAATATTTATGATGACATCTCATGGTGATGGTATTTCTATGATGCATGTGAGATGATGGATTTGTCTACCAAGGATAGATGGTGGTTGTTGTAAGTTGGAAAGAACGGAGAGATGGTTATCGTGATGACAGTGTAACCCTATGATATTTTTTGATTTCCACAAGTTATTAATTAATCAGAGTTTACTAATGTGATCCCTTATAGTAAGAATCTATAATTTAGTGCTCTTATTGCATGTGAAAGCTTTAGTAAATGATGGATCATCCAAGGGACTATTTAGTAGTGAAGGGGATGCCTCAGCCTAGGACGATTAGTGGCTACAAGGAAGAGACAACCCAAATGAACCTATTGTCAAATATTCATGTTATATGTTTTTTAGGGTCAATGAGAGTGTGCCAAAAAGGAGAGTGCATTGAATCTCACCCATCACAACTTGGTGGCACGCACGCGCGTGCACACGCGCGCGCGCGCACACACACACACACACACACATTGGTATAATTTTCATACTTTATCTTGTGTTATGGATATATATGCTTCAATTATGAATTAAAAATTTGTATGGATGGGATAATTGTTGCTTAAAAATGGTCACCACAAGCATGTTTTCCTTGATGATTGATATAGGTACATGCTGAAATGGTAAGACCTTAGAGGTGAACCAATATAGTGAAAGGAAATGTAGAAACATTGTGTCCAAGATAGCCAATAATTATTCATCTTTGCAAGAAGAGGATGGCATTGCAAATGTAGTTCAAGAATGAAGACATGGATCTCATTATTGAAGAGAAAATTACACCAAGGATGGCGTTATTCTAGGGGGGAATATAATACCTCTTTTTTGACCTATATATTATGAATGTATATGTAATTATTATTTGGCCATAAGCCTAGACATATGTGGTCTAAGTTGAAGTATGACATTAAACATTGATTATTCATTGTACAGGTAACCATTCCCATTGTGTATTTTGGCTTTGTAAATATGTACTTTAGAACTATAATATAAATACCACTAATTGTTGCAAGTGAAGAAGGAAATGAAAGGGGGTTATGAGTCCATAAGAGGGAAAGAAAGGGGGATGGGGGTGTTAAGAGGATAACAATATTTTATTTCTACCCACACTTTAATCTAAGTTCTCCACGTTTATCTATGCTTGTTAATTATTCAACAACCTTGAGATTATTTGTTTAAAAGAAAGATATGTGGGCTTCTTATGAAGGCACATGGTCTCTTATTAGCATGCAATATATTACATATGATTTTAGGCATGAAGTTCTATTTTTTTCATTATTCTCTTTGTTGTTATGGTTTCTCTCATGTTATCATACCTCTACTCCTATGCAATTCAAATATATTGCAATAAACATGTGAAATTCCTAACTAGAAAGATGTGTGAATGTTGACGAAGAAAAAAATCCTTTGTTCATAGTTATAAATCCCTTGTTCCCAACATTAGAGATTCCTTGGATCGCCTGTACTTAAGCACTGGAGGGAAGGGGGGATATCCCAATGGATTTTTTATATTGGGATCCACCCTAGGGATGTAATGGAGGGGGGTGAAGGGCCCATAATATAGTAATAGTAGTGGATATTGTAACAAGGCCCACTATGGTAATTAATATTGAATAAACATAATGGGGCCTCATTAAAGAGGGCCCACTAGGTAGTTAGGATATTGTTATGATTAGGATTCTCTTATTAGTTATAAATAACGATGAATTCCTCCTTATAAGAGGTTTGGAGTTTATTGTATTTGGAACTTAGATCATTGAGAGGTCGTCCAACCTTAAGAGGCAAGTCAACATGAGTAGATTCCTTCCATAGAAGGATTCATTTTAAGGTGTTTCCCTACTTGAAGGATTTTTTATATTAATAAAGTGTGGATAATTTACGATATCTCTTTTTTATTGAATTTCTCGGTTTAAGGATCATAATAAGTGGTATCAAAGCTCTTTCTTGGGATAATAATAATATTTTTTTTTCTTTTATTTTGTAGGGTTTCAAAGGGAAACAGAGGGTCACAACACTCATATCAATTCCCATAGATTTATATGAAAATTTGAAGAAACTAGCTATAGATATGAGTTCCTCTTAAAAAAACACTCAAGTTAAAAAAAATTCATCCAAATTGGAGTTCGAGAAGTGAAGATATAGTCGATTTAAAATATATTGTTTTAGGGTTTTACTGTAAATTATGACCACATGGACTGTAGAACATATATATTTTGATAGGTTGGTAAAATTGTCGCCAAGCCAATGACATCATAAAGAGGATTTTCATGGTTTTTATTTGGTATATGATATGATATATTTATGATCAATGTTGAGTGTGCTATAGCATTTGAAGATTTCTTCCATCAAACCCTAACAAAAGTTAAGAATGGCCCAATGTGGAAAAACATGCCATGGGAGGAATGGATGTTGGTGGTGTTAGCGTTAGAAGTCACTCCTGGATTGCTTGCAGGAGCAGAGCCCAATGCCCATCAGTTTATGTCACGATTTGTTTATAAAGGGTGATCAAATGGAGATAATGGCTCTAGGAGGTATCACTCTAACTCAGGGACTGAGTCTGGTACATAAAGGACAGAGGAGGTCTGGAATCCTAACTTCAGCCAGTGGGTTGATTTAAAGATGAACAGGTGGAAGACTTAAAAGAAAGTGAACAAACAACTTTGGGCATCAGGCTTGCAGCGGTTTATAGAGGAAAAACTCTGAAAACAGGATCCTCCTGGTTCAGGGCTTCAAGAAACTGAAAGAGGACTTGACTGGATCCTCCAATTTCAAGTCGTTCAGCATTAAGAAAATCACAGGGACTGATTAGAGGCTCCGTAACTACTACAGTGATCCATTACAACATCATCCTATAATAGTTATAGCTCGAATGGATCCTCCAATTCCGAGCTGCTCTAACATAGTGTAAACAAAGATATGATAGAAACTGGCATTCATAAGGCAAGAAGTCTCCAAAGCTCATACATAACCAGAACAACAATGCTTCATTAAAATTTTACAACCATGGAGCTCTGCTCAACCATCGATCCCTTACAAAATGGCAAAAATGCCTACATATAACCAAAAACCAAAACCTCAGCAGCGGGAACAAGCAGCTGCATTAAAACTTTGCGTCTGCATGCCTTCTGTCAGTCTGCGCATGCAGACTGGACGATCGTGCGCCCATGACAGACGCCATATTAACTGCGCATGGCTTCAGCAAGGGGAGTAGCTGAGCCATTTAAATGCCGAGCTAGCGTGTGCAGACTTCCTCCGGCTGGTCGCGAAATCGGGCCTGGCTTCTCTGGAAGAATGGGTACACAGGACCCTCCTGAGGGGATCCGAGGAATTGATCGATTTCATTTGCCCGTATTACCTAAATATTAAGACCTTTAGGTAGGAACTCGACGGGTTAGTTCGTTGCCTACCCAATTGAGAATTCGTCGTATTTGACTAGGATCACAGGGAGGGTTCAAATCCGAGCCAAACCTATACCGAATTGACTATACGGGACAGGCCGCAACAGACTGCTGGTCAGACCCTCCATGCCATGCAATTAATGATTGAGGCGAGGCCTCAACCACCCTCTCTTTTCTTCATTCAATCCTGGCAGCTACTGGGATTTAGCCCACATCGAATAGGTACCTGAGACATCGTCGTGCCTTCCTGCTCTCAGGATCATTTTAAATCCCCTCTTCTGAGCCAAAGCGGCTCTTTAGATTCCTTTCGAGAATCACTATGCAAACCCGATCCATAGGTCCTTCTGACTTTCCTCTCGGCCTCTGCACCTAGCCGTGGTGATCCCTGACTCTATATCGGGGTTTCGGGGTTTTGGACTTTCCGCTACCACCAACCACTGTCCTCGTGAATCCCCGATCCCCGATGCACTTTGGCCTTATCCCTTTGGCTGCGCTTGGTCCACGTGACCGCCTCCCTATAAGACCGTAGCCTTATACTCCGCTGTCGGGGTTTCAGACTTTTTGATGTCGAAATGTGCAAGTCCTCAGGACTCGCGATATACCGATCCCCGATGCGCTCCTTTGTGCGTTTGCCCCTGCTGGCTATAACTCCTGGTCAATGTGACCATCGCTCCATGTGACCGCAGTCCAACTCCCCATCAAAGTTCTGGGATTCGCGGTTTCAAAATGCACGAACTCCTTGTGCACGGGATCTCCGATATCCCGATTCCCGATATGCCGATGAAGCCCTTCTGTGGAGATTTCGCCTATGGCGCTAGATGATATTGCTAACAAGAAATATCGCTAACATTTGGCTCCATGGGGGATAGAGTCGTCCCTGTGATGCTCTAAGAACTCCTTCCACAGCTTCAGTGCCTTGCTGTTGGGCTATGGAGTCATGCTCAAAACATCCCGCTGCTGAAAATACAGGCTGAAAAATAAAGGCGAACAAAATAAACATACATGCTCAAAAGAGCTTATTTATGTACAGCCTAATACTAATATACTTTGTACATGAGGCTAGGTGAAAGCAAATTTCCACCATAGCCACCCATACTGCTTGGTGATTCGTCCCTTCTCTTTACCGCAGATGCTCCATAAAATGTTAGGGAGGTATGACAGCCAGATGAAGATGAGGTTAATCATGATGTCCATATCCCCAAAAGTTGAGAAGGGGAATAGATTTATAGGCTCCAAAGCCTTTGGGAAGCACAACTCCATATAAGACCCCACAGGGTCACAATATATAATGCCAGGGGAGTTTAGTTGGTCAGAAAACATCTCTTGTCCTCCGTGGTTGTTCACCTGTGGCATGATTTCTTCAGAGTGCATAAGTGGGTGGAGGACAGATGCAGGCTGGCCAATGCCAGATGACACCTGCCCACAAACAGGCTCTGGATAGACAATGAAATGTGCGCTCAGCTGCTCTTCTGGCTCTTCCTGCACTCCCCCATCTTGTAAAAAGGGAACGGTCTCCCAATCCTTCTCTTCAATCCCAAATGTAAATACATCATGGGAAATCTGATGAAGGAAGAAAGAAAAATCCTCTTCCACAATGGCTTCTTCGCTTAAATCTGAGACGACAGGCTCATCGGGGGCAGATGCCAACGCATCCAAGAAATCTTCAATAATATCTTCAAAAGAGTTGCTCAGAGCGTCTACCTTGAAGATTGGAAAATCCTCTTCGCTGCCTTCAGAGTGCACAAGTGGGCAGAGGACAGATGCGGGCTGGCCAATGCTAGATGACACCTGCCCA
>JASDQU010102732.1:335773-349411 GCA_032191745.1 Picea mariana | reverse complement strand
GTGAATGCTATGCAGAATGAGTGCGTCCAATCTTCGTTCACCATCAAAGACCGGAACTGAGCTTTGTGCCTCCTGAGTGCTACCAGGTGTAGCCAGAGGCACTGCAACAGAGGAATTACCAGGTGTAATGACCTCAGAGGAGTCGCCAGGTGCGAGTGCAATCTTCAAGGGTTCTGATATCTGATGCACCTTCAAAATTAGAAGCTCGTTGTCATTTTACCCAGGGAAAATCTTCAACTTCGTCCCTGGTAACGACGCCATAAATGTTAGCATTAGAAGTCACTCCTGGATTTCTTGCAGGAGCAAAGCCCAACGCCCATCAGTTTATGTCACGATTTGTTTATAAAGGGTGATCAAATGGAGATAATGGCTCTAGGAGGTATCACTCTAACTCAGGGACTGAGTCTGGTACATAAAGGACAGAGGAGGTCTGGAATCCTAACTTTAGCCAGCGGGTTGATTTAAAGATGAAAAGGTGGAAGACTTAAAAGAAAGTGAACAAACAGCTCTGGGCATCAGGCTTGCAGCGGTTTATAGAGGAAAAACTCTGAAAACAGGATCCTCCTGGTTCAGGGCTTCAAGAAACTGAAAGAGGACTTGACTGGATCCTCCAATTCCAAGTCGTTCAGCGTTAAGGAAATCATAGGGACTGATTAGAGGCTCCGTAACTATTACAGTGATCCATTACAACATCATCCTATAATAGTTACAGCTTGAATGGATCCTCCAATTTCGAGCTGCTCTAACATAGTGTAAACAAAGATATGATAGAAACTGGCATTCATAAGGCAAGAAGTCTCCAAAGCTCATACATAACCAAAACAACAAGGCTTCATTAAAATTTTACAACCAGGGAGCTCTGCTCAACCATCGATCCCTTACAAAATGGCAAAAATGCCTACATATAACCAAAAACCAAAACCTCAGCAGCGGGAACGAGCAGCTGCATTAAAACTTTGCGTCTGCATGCCTTCTGACAGTCTGCGCATGCAGACTGGAAGATCGTGCGCCCATGACAGATGCCATCTTAACTGCGCATGGCTTCAGCAAGGGGAGTAGCTGATCCATTTAAATGCCGAGCTAGCGTGTGCAGACTTCCTCTGGCTGGTCGCGAAATCGGGCCTGGCTTCTCTGGAAGAATGGGTACACAGGACCCTCCTTAGCAGACTGCTGGTCAGACCCTCCATGCTGTGCAATTAATGATTGAGGCGAGGCCTCAACCACCCTCTCTTTTCTTCATTCAATCCTGGCAGCTACTGGGATTTAGCCCACATCGAATCGGTACCTGAGACATCGTCGTGCCTTCCTGCTCTCAGGATCGTTTTAAAACCCCTCTTCTGAGCCGAAGAGGCTCTTTAGATTCCTTTCGGGAATCACTGTGCAAACCCGATCCACAGGTCCTTCTGACTTTCCTCTCGGCCTCTGCACCTAGCCGTGGTGATCCCTGACTCTATATCGGGGTTTCGGGGTTTCAGACTTTGCGCTGCCACCAACCACTGTCCTCATGAATCCTCGATCCTCGATGCGCTTCGGCCTTAGCCCTTTAGCTGCGCCTGGTCCACGTGACCACCTCCCTATAAGACCGTAGCCTTATACTCCGCTATCGGGGTTTCAGACTTTTTGATGTCGAAATGTGCAAGTCCTCAGGACTCGCGATATACCGATCCTCGATGAGCTCCTTTGTGCGTTTTCCCCTGCTGGCTATAACTCCTGGTCAATGTGACCATCGCTCCATGTGACCGCAGTCCAACTCCCCATCAGAGTTCTGGGATTCGCGGTTTCAAAATGCACGAACTCCTTGTGCACGGGATCTCCGATATCCCGATTCCCGATATGCCGATGAAGCACTTCTGTGGAGCTTTCGCCTATGGCGCTAGATGATATTGCTAACAAGAAATATTGCTAACAGGTGGAAAATCTCTCCAGGGTTTGTATAAGGGATAACAAGATATGAAATAGATACTCCATAAATTTGAGGAGACTTGTATTATTGGTACCACATATCCTTTCATTAATGAAGAGTATAAGCAAGAAAGATATCCCTGGTATGATTTAGAGGATGCTTGTGATGAATGGTACATGTATAGTTTTCATGGATAGTTGTCATTTCTAAGATGGCAACTACTTTCTCCTTCTACTTAATGAATCTACTCCACCTTATGTAGAGAACATCTTGGAGGGAAGTAAAGAGCTAGTTATGACTACTAGTTTTCAACTTGTCTATTCTCTAGTAGTAGTGTGCCTTCCAAATCCACATTCGACCTTTTGCACTTATGTGGACATTTTTTTTGGATATGGATAGATCTATATATTTGGATCCACATGTTAACCATGTTAGTAATTTGAAGCACCATTCTCATCTAGGTATTGAGCTCAGGTATATCCAATGGGGATTCAACATAAGCTCTTGGACATGGAACTTGGGTTTATAGATGAGCTACTTGGATTACTTCAGTATTGCAGTTGGTACTTACATGGGACACTATCTACTTTATCATGGTAGTTAGCACTCATACATGGAACCTAGGTTTATAGTGGATATTGTTGGACTATTTCAACATGGTGGCTAGCAAATATACATGGGACCTTGGTTCTCTAGCTAACTTCAACATTGCAGTCAACACTCATCCATGGGACCTTGGTTTATAATTGTATCTCCTCACATCGTTGAGGGCAACACTTTAGTCAAGGGGGTGGAATGTTGGGATCCT
This sequence comes from Picea mariana, assembly GCA_032191745.1. Taxonomy (NCBI): domain Eukaryota; kingdom Viridiplantae; phylum Streptophyta; class Pinopsida; order Pinales; family Pinaceae; genus Picea; species Picea mariana. Next base: position 346,700 of record JASDQU010102732.1, on the reverse strand, counting down.
CCCTAGGGGTGTAATGGGGGGTCGAAGGGCCCATAGTAGAGTAACAATAGTGGAGGACATTCAATTTAAGGTGGAATAGGTCCACTATGCGTTATTATTAAATAAGGCCCACTATGGTATTTAGTATTAAATAAATCTAATGGAGCCTCATTAAAGAAGGTCCACTCTGTAGTTAGGAGGTTGTTATGATTAGGGTTCTCTTGTTAGTTATGAATAAGGATGGAATCCTCCTTATGGGAGGTGTATAGTTTATTGTATTTGGAGATTGACTCATTGAGAGGTCACCCAACCCTAAGAGAAAGTGAACATGAGTGGAATCCTTCCATAAAAGGATCAATTGTAAGGTATTTTCCTACCTGATATTAATGAAGTGTGGACCATTTTTATATATATTTTGTGATTCAATTTCTTGGGTTAAGGATCATAACAATTTAGCAAAAAAGGGGACCCATTCCATCTGTTATGCAATGTTAGGAGGAAGAGTGTGCTTGCTTGAAATATGATAGTTGTTTCTAGGAAGGGTTGTATTGTTAAATCCCTATATGAGAGATTTGGAATTTAGCTAAGTGAGATAAAATAGAGCCAATCAGGAGGATTTTTCCCTTGTGGATTTATAGCCTTGGCTTGAGGGTCGCCTCTTTGATAAAGTGCTTATGGTTGGGTGGAATGTTCTTTGTTTGCAAGCAGTTAGTGTAGAAATTCCCTGAAAGATAGATACTTCATTGTTGTTTATGAAAATGAAAAATTTACTGCATTTACTTGTTATCATTGTTGATTCTCTTATGTTTTTTTTGCAATGAATCCATGTTGGCTATGGCTCATTGGAAGAACTCAAATTCTATAATTCATGTTGAAATGCACTTTGGGTTGTTTAGAAGGCTTTGCATTCATTCTTAGGTTTCATAAATTGAATTATTTTCCTTTGTTTGTATTGCTTCTACCTTTGAATGCATTAGTAGGGAAATTGAATTGTTTTTTGAGCACCCCATCCCTTTAATAACAATATAGAGGGGGTCATGTACATTACAACTTGGCTATTCACATTAAATAGTTTGTTGAGGAAAGCATGGCACAAAACCTAGTTAAATAAAGGATGAAACCCAATGAGTAATCTTTATGCTAAACTACTACTATAACTATTGAAATAACAAAAGTGAAAAAAACTAATAGTAACAACAATAATGAGTTGAAGAAGGATAACATGAGAGCTTGCACACCTACAATGGATTGCACCTACAAATCTAAATAATTGTAGAATAATATTTCTCAGATGTATCATTTAGTTGTATTAATAAAATTATAAGATATTAAAATGAGTAGAGAAGCCCTATTTATATCAAAAGAAGTATACACACTAATTTAAATATTAACTAATAAAAATAATGACTCCCTTATTATATATAATTGATATTTTTCTAACATTAAAATATAAGATTATAATATAAGGTTATAAAAGTCTCTAAGACACTATTAGAGAATCATAAACATACATATAAAATAGGTCTTATACATAAATTCTAATACCAATAAAGGTGTTCTAATACCAATAAAGGTGTTGTGATGACATACACAACATGCTATGGAATAAGATCTAATTGTCCTAACTTTGGTTTTCCTTATTGGATAAGTCAATCATTAACACATACAAAAGAGAAGTCATTAGATAACGAGATTGAAAGTTTTGGGAACTAAATGGGACTTGCTCTTCAACTTGTTCTTGAAATTGAACCATAAAAGAAAAAAAGTAATTGAACATACCAAATGGTAGTGTCCTATCCAAAATAAAAATATTATTATAATTATATAACTATTGAAATAATTAAAAAAAAACTAATAATAACAAAAGTAACAAGTTGAAAAAAGAGAAATAGTAAAGCTGATAACACACCTACGATGGATTGTACTTGCAAATCCAAGTAATTATAGAGGAAGATGTGAATATTTATCCAAATAAATTAGTTGGTTATATTAATAAAATGACAAGAGATTACAAATGAGTAAGGAAAACCTATTTATATATAAAAAAAAAAAAAATCATTAACTTAAATATTAAATAACTAATAAAAATTATGAGATCCTTATTAGATATAAGTAACATTTTTGTAATATTAAAATATAAACTTATAATCTCATATTAACATTATGAAAATATATGAACATACATATAAAACAACAAGATCATATATATAAAATTTAATACCTATTAAAAATGTTGGAGTGAGATGCACAACATGCTCCATAGATAAGATCTAATGATCTTAACATGAATTTATTTTATTGGATAAACTAATCATTAACACACACATAACATAGAAGATAAGTGATTAAAAAGTGATTAAGTTGAGAGACAAAGTTTTAGGAACTACATTTGTATTTGTTTCTTGACATATTTTTTGAAATTGTTTTACAAAATGGTTGTGTTCCTATATCTAAAATGGAACTACTATAACTATTAAAATAACCAAAGCAAAAAAGTAATGATCACAAATATAATGAGTTGAAAGGAGAAATAATAATGGTGCTTGCACACCTAGGATGGATTGCACATGTATACCCAAACAATTATGAAGGAAGATTTTTATATGGTTGTATTAATAAAATTCTATTAGAAAACCACAATTAATACCAAAAGGAAATAAAAACACTAACTTAAATCTTAAGTAACTAGGAAGAGCGATGACGCCTCATTAAATATAAGTGACATTTATAATATTAAAATATAAGATTATAAAGTTCTCATACTAGAACATTATTACAAAATCATTAGTGATAAAATAGCTCATATACATAACATTTAGTACCCAATAAAAATGTTATTGTAATAAAAATGTTATTGTAAGTTAGGCAACATGTGCTATGGGATAAGATCCAATTATCTTAGCTTGGATAAGTTAATCATTAATACATATAAAAGAGAGGTGATTAAATGAATAGTGGGAAAGTTTTGGGAACTGTAATGCTGATTTTTTTTTTTTAATTGTATAATAAAAGAAAAAAATTATTAAGCTTTAGTATTTAATGGTAGTGTTTTTATATTTAAAATGGAACAATTACTATAATTATTGAAATAACTAAAGATAAAAACTATTAGTAATAAAAATAGCAAGTTGAAAGAAAGAAATAATAAGAGTATTTACACATCTTAGATGGATTGCTTTTACAAATCCAGTTAATTATGAAGGGAGATTTATCTAACTAAATTAATTAATTATATATAAATGATAAAAAATTAGAAATGAGTTAAAAAAAATTATTTATATGAAAATGAAGTAATTTAAACATTAAAATTTTAAGTAATAAACAAAATAACTAAATAATTATTATATATTTTGAATGATTCTAATGGTTAAGAACATGTATTTCTTCTTAAGAAGTCACAAGTTCAAATCCAAACTTTACCAATAAATTATTATTATTATTATTAAATATAAATAATATTAATGTTAAAATATAATATAAAATTTTAAAATACTTCAATTAAAACACTTTCAAAATCATATATATATAAAGTTTCATATTTTACATATCTAACATACAATATGTTCTATGAAATAATAATTATTCTTGTTAATTCTATTAAATAAAATAACCAAAATTATATATATATATTATTTGTTAAATAAACAATATGTAATATACATTATGAGATAATTATTTTTTTCCAAAAAAAAACTCCAATTTCTATATTTATTGAGGAAAAAGAAATTACATTCTTAAGACAATACATAATAACAAGTACAAGAAGTGCAAGTGTTGTCACACTAACAAGAAGACATATGCAAAACTTTATTGAGGAAAAAGAAATTACATTCTTAGGACAATACATAATAACAAGTACAAGAACTGCAAGTGTTGTCGACACTAACAAGAAGACATATGCAAAACTTCTATATGGAATAATAATTATCTTAACTTACTTTATATGGAATAATCATTATCTTAACTCTTATTTAATTTATTGGATAAGATAATCATTAACAAAATAAAAATGATTAAATGAAAAGCTTGAAAGTTTCTAACTAAACTATATTTTTTAATTTTACACACTCCTTAAATGAAAAATAGAGGGTTTGGTGAGTTATATTCTTCTTTTATAGTTTTTTTTTAGCCGTAGGTTAAAGATTTTACAAAATGATGATTTTTCTCGAGATATTTTTAGGAAATTAACTAGAAATTGTTGGGTTCGTAGATTTGAGTGAGTATTTTTGTAGAATCCTAGTGCATTCGGAGTTTTTCAACATGCTGAATCTATTTCTACATTCAAAAATGGATTTTGAACAACAAAAAATAATGATTAATGTAAATTAATATCACCCAATTCCAGTGAAAAAAACCATTTCCTAAAACAACTAGCCAAGGCCTGTTTTTTTAAATAAAAAGTAGATTGATGATATAAACCACTAATAACCTAAAATGATACCTAATCCTGTATAAACTCTGTAAAAAACATTTACCAATCAAATTAATCCTTAAAAATAAAATACTTCTTCATACTAAATAATAAAAAATATTATTTTTAATATTTATTTACATAAATTTGACTTCTTACAGGTATCAAGCCTCTCTTAGTACATAGCAAAATCAAAATGAGATATCAAATATCAAATACTCAAATACTTAAGTGTTGTGTGTAAATTCTAAAAATGTTCAAAATGCTGTAGGCTAAAGATTCTATGAAATGAAGATTTTTTCTGGAGATTAAATTATTAGGTTTCTAGAAAATCTGGTGAGAAATTATTGGATTAGTAGATTTAATTGATTATTTCTGTAAAATTCAAGTGTCTTATAAGTTTTTCAACATTTTGAATCCATTTCTACATTTAGAAATAGATTCTGAACAACAAAAAATAGTGATTTGTGTAAATTTATATAACCTGATTCAAGAGAAAAAAACCATTTCATTTTATACATAGAATCGCAAACCAGCGCCCTTAAAAATACTTATTTATTATTAATCTAATAAAATATTCTATTAAATTCATGAATATGAATTTGACTTTACATACACGTGTTAAGCTTCATCGGTAATGGAGAAAAATGAAGTTAAATCTGGGAGATGTCAAACGCCCAACAAGTATTAAAAAGTACGGTATCACTTCGAAACCTCTTTACATTGAATTTCATAACACCCCTGTAACTCGTGTTGCGATCCAGTGAAAATTGGCGTTTACTTCCATTGCTGGGCAATTTGTCCTGTGATACATTAATGTATATTACACAGAGCCTCGGGTGCCATATTCTAGACAGTCTCTTCGTGCAGTGCTTGTCAACGGTCATTGGGTTTAGATAAATCAGCCACCCACTCACTGCGTCCCCCTCGAAATCTGCAAACGGCAGAAAGGTACCGAAAGTCTTGGAGGCCCGAAATATTTTTTATATGAATGCAAAGTTGTAACTTAGCGCGTAGCAAATCGCGCTTTTAACCTGTGAACCKAGCGGAGGGTGCAGTGTTGGAATTTTATCATTGTAATTTTGTCSATCATTTAGATGCGAATTTAACTTCACGTGGTCACGGGTGCCAATTTCCCTGCCTTTACTCGCGCGATGTTCCCCTTACGGCAAATGCGAAGCGCCCTGCGACAAAATCCCACCATTCCGCTACGCAGATCGATCATCCACGGAGCAAAACTACAAACAGCATTTAATGGTCTCTCCACTGTAGATACCTATTGCTAGTCTTATCAGTCAATTTCACGTCGTCACCGACTTTGACATTTGACTCGTGATCTCCTGCATTCATATTAAATATGCTGCTCTCTGCCTCAATCTTCCATATTCATCCCCAATATTCATGGTGGTGTTATGTTATTCTGCTCAGATTACTTACCTGCAAAATGGGTTTGTGGCACCAAGATATTCTGGTGGAGGTCTTGAAGCATCTGGATGCAAAGTCCCTGGCCATGGCGGGCTGTGTGAGCAAGCAGTGGAAACGAGTTTCGCAGATGGAATGTGTGTGGGAGGGGGTTTGTACGAAGCACTGGCCCCTCACACACCCCCGTTCTCATTCCGTTGTGGTGGCCCTGGGAGGATACCGTCGCCTTTATCTCCTCTGTTTACGCCCAGTTCTTTCTTCTTCGTCTTCTTCTTTCCATGCAAATTGTTGCAGAACGAATAGTTGGACAAAAGATGAAGTCCAGCTCTCTCTTTCTCTCTTCTCCATCATCTGCTATGAGCGCATGGCGAAGCTGAGCGATTCCGCGTCCTCGTTGATGTTTCTGTATAAGCCCAACTCTCAGAATGTCCACTGCACTTCCATCTATAAACAGTATTTTGATTGATGGCCGATGGCGCAATTTCATGGATGTTTTATTCGTTCAACGTTAATATATTATTATTTTTTGTTGTGAGCGTCAATGTAGATGTTTGATGTAAATCTTTCAATGCTTCTGAATAAAATCTTTGCAGGGTTTTCAACTTTTCATAGCTTGCAGTATTTAGTTGTGGGATGTTTTCTTCTTCTTTTTTGTTAATTCCTCTCTGCAATTCGAGCGTCTCGTGTGATGTTACAGAGAGGGTAACTCGTTTTCTCCATGAAAATGTTCTTGTTATTAGTAATGTACAGATAATAATCACAGCACAGAATGAAACCAACCTGCAGAGATTCACGAAATATTTTGCATGATATGCACAGAATGAAACCTGCAGAGATTCACGGAATATTTTGCATACATGCTGTGGACGACAATGGAATGAAATAGACGAGGAAGTAGTGTGGAAGTGTTGATTTAACATTAGACTGCTAAATCAAGGACTCTGTGATTTTGATTTGTCCGCCGAAAAGAATCATTCTGGTTCGTGAGTTGACAAAGAGGTTCTTGTGTCGCCATGATAAGATTGTTGTTATTAATAATATTGCAGGCTCCCTCGGTGACCGCGAACCTTTTCAGCCCGTGATCTTTCCAAGTCACATGTAATTTTGCAAGGCCTTTGCAATCTCCACAGTCTGCAGCATATAATTTATACGGCAGTACTAATTTTTTTAGCTATAACTGTAAATGCTCTCCTACATCCCGGCACCCCATTTTACATGCAAACGACTTAGAAACATAACCACGATGTTTTTGCGGTGAGAGTGAAAGTTATGATCATTGACAATCCAACTTAAAATGGGTTTGAATTAATATTAATATTATTTTTAATGAATAATATGTTTTTTTTGAAATGTTATTTATTTTCTCTACATTAATGTTTGATTTGGAATAACCCTGGCTAATATTTATTGAAATGAAATTTGTTTTATTGCACTATAAAAACCTAAGGAATCATTTCACTTATTTTCAAATTTTATTTTTATATTTGAAAAGTTTTAAGATAATCTTTTTTAAATTATTATAGTTTTGATGAGTTATAAGGATATGAAGGTTGGTAGTGTAAAAAGTTATTTTGAAATTGTGATTTAATATGAGCGTCCATTCTATTGGACATTTTAGGAGAAATTGTTTTTCATTTTCAACCCTCTTAGTATCACAAATATGACAAAATAATTAGACAATTTTTAAGGAATTGTCTAACTCCCATTTTCACTATGAAGCTTGTGAAAATTTATTCTTATTTTAACAACTTTTACAACTCTATGGATAATATCTAACCTAAATATTTAAAAATAAATGTAACTTACTACTTAATATGGGGCTAATAACTCAATTACTTAACCTTTAATTGCATTCATTCAAGTTAAGAGATCAACAATGACACACAGATCATCAAGATACATCACAAACACATACATATGTATAGTAAAGATAATGACATACAGATCATAAGATACATCACAAACACACATGGGCATAATTGAGTTCCCTCTCACCTTTTTTAATGATAATTTATTATATTTAATACAACAAATTAAAATATATTAAATTTATTTATAAATTAAAAAAAATTGCCTATGGAGGAGATGTTCATGTAACATAACACAATAAAATAATAATAAAAAATCCATAAAATAATAAATAAATAAATAAGCACGTACAAATAAATAATAAAAAATGAATAATAACAATCACCATCATGTACTAGATATCACCATCATGTACTAGATCAAAGTTTGATGTACCATAATAAAAGTTTGTGCCTTGATAGATTTGATCGCTTTAAACAGATATATGTTGTTGTAAAAACAAAATTATATATGTGTGTGTGTGTGATCCGGATTTAGGAGCGGAACGAACTGATTAATAGACTGAATACAATAAACACAGAGATATGGAGAATAACACAAATATCCAGTGAACAATATCCTCTATTAAATAATGAAATAGGCTGAAACTGTAAAACTGCAGAATCGAAACTTGCTTGATAGGTGGTAGCTATCTCTGAGAAGAAATGTGGCTGCTACGTGCATCCGTCTGAGAAAAATGGATTACAATGAGGCTCCATAGGCCTTTTTTATATTACTCATGAATGCCAAAACCCTAGACATCCAAAAACCTAACCCTAGAAGGTGAAACGCCAAAAGTCATGTGGGACCTATAGGTAAGTTGGTGTAATTTGGTACCTCAACTTCCTAGGGTCGTAACTTTTGCATACGACCTCTGTTTTAGGCGCGTAATAGCCCGTTGGAAAGGTCTTTCAGAGAAATACACATTTCATCGTCAAACTCTGATTCTGTCTACAATTTGACTATGGCGAGAAAAAAAAAACAACGTTTAGGGCCCCAAAATGGCCCCTGAAGTACACCAAGATGTGGTGACATGAAAACATACAAAATAAGCCAGTTGGATTAGGTGAGAGGCCACCTGTATCCACCTGGAGGATGTGTGGGGCTTCTGACAACCCCATAAGTGTAGAACCCACAATTATAAAGCAATACAAAAGAATGTGTTGAAGAAAAACAGACACGAGGAGCCAGTTGGAATAGGTGGGTGGCCACCAATATCCACCTGGATCAATCCTCCCCCTCTTAGGAAGAAATGGTCTCCATTGCGTTTAGTTCCCCCATCAGGTGAGGAAACTTTTGCTGGATTTGGCCTCGGGTGAGCCACTTGCCTTGGTTTAGGAGTTGCCATGCCTTCACAACCCGATAACGATGGATCCATTGCTGGCGAGTGTCCTTGACCTGTGTGTCCACGATCTGATCAGTGGATGCTTGTTCCATGCAGTCAGGGTTGAGCTGTGTTGGTGTCAGTTATTCTGCGATCTCATAAGTGTCCAATAATTGTGGAAAATATGGTTGAAGGAGGTCCACATTGAATACTGGATGCAGACCAAGGAAGGGTGGAGTGTTGATCTCAAAAAAATTTCTACCCACAACCTTGGTGATAGTGTAAGGACCATAACGAAGTGGGTGAAGCTTTTGATGGGACCCGGTGAGACACTCTTTCTGATCGGTGATCGATTTTCAAATTGTACATGCACAGGATGTGCACAATCATCTGATTGACGACCTCTGTTTGGCCATCGGTTTGGGGTGGAAAGCAGTGGATTTTGTGAGCTTGGTGTTCAACAAAGACTAGAGACTCAACCAAAAGGTGCCGAGGAACCTGTTGTCTCGGTTGAAGATGATGGTCTGTTGTATCCCAAAGTGGACCCACACTCGTTCGAAGAAGATCTTGGAAGTATCTGCCACTGTGACATTATTCTTACAGGCTGTGAGGATGACTAGCTTCGAAAATCGATCACCGACCACAAACACGCAATCATTTCGTTGCTCGGTGGATAACAAGCCAGACATGTAATCCATTGAGATGGATTCCCATGGCTTCTTGCGAATTGGAAGAGGGGTATATAAGCCTTTCTTCTTGATGGTTGGCTTGGCAATGACACATGCAATGCAAGATCTGATATACTTGTTGACGTCTTGTCAAATTTTTGGCCAAAAAAAATGTTTCTAAAGAACGACCACAGTTTTCTCTATGCCAAAATGTCCTGCCACCCGACTGTAGTGGGATTCCCAAATCAGCTTTGCATGCTCGCTTGTAGGAACATAGAGATGGCCCAGGTGGCATAAGAGTCTGTCTTGAATGTGAAAATCAATGACAATTGCGCCTGTGCCCAAGAGATCATATGTGGTGGCGAAGTCCGAATCTTGATGATAAAGTTGGGGCCACTCAGACGCTTCATGTCCTCATGAATGGAGCACAGTGGTGGGTGCAACCATAGGGGGCCGACTGAGGCAGTCAACGACATGATTGGAGATACATGTCTTATACTTGATGTTGAGATGAAACTGGTGCAGGTAGGTGGACCACTTCTGATGGCGGTCGTTTTGCAATTTTCCATGTGTCTGTATGAACTACAGAGGATTGCGATCAATGTGTATGATCGTCTCTTTCCTCAGAACGTAATGTTTCCATTGACGAAAGGCTTGTACAATGGAATACATTTCCTTGTCATAGGTGGGGTATTTCTGGACAGTATCAGAGAGTGTCTCACTATGGTATGCCATCAGATGCCCGTGTTGAGTGAGAACTGCACCCACAGCATAGGCAGATGCATCAGTCTCAATCTCGAATGGTTGCTGCAAAACGGGCAAGGAGCATATCAGAGTTGAGAACAAGCGATGCTTCAGATCATTGAATGCTCGTTTCTTCTCCTTCCCCCACACGAACTTGGCCCTACCACCACCCTTGGTCACCTGGCTGAGGGCCCATGCAATATGGGAGAATCCCAGCATGAACTGTCGGTAGAAGTTGGCTAGCCCCGGAAAGCTCCGAAGCTCAATCAATGTGGTCGGGGTTGGCCAGTCACAGATGACTTGGATCTTAGTTGGATCAACATGTACCCCATGATCATCAACAATGTAGCCCAAGTATTGGACTATGTTCATGCCAAAAGAACATTTTTCCAAGTTGGCATACAACTTGTGTTGTCACAGAGTGCTCAAAACCTGCTGAATATGTCGCATGTGCTCTTCCCACATTCTGTTGAAGATGAGGATGTCATCCAAATATACCACCACAAAGGAGTTGTTGAAGGGTCTCAATAC
>JASDQU010102732.1:321400-335673 GCA_032191745.1 Picea mariana | reverse complement strand
TCCTAAAAATATGGATCTGTTTTGCTAAAAATAGTAAAGAAAACTAATTTACACAAATGTAGAGATAAATCCTCAAAATGAGGGTGATCTTCATGTGCTGGTCGAACATCTGTTCTAACAGTTTGGTGAAGTGATGACTAGCCTTCCAAGGCTCCTCCATAAAGATTACAAATTCAAATTTGATGATTTGTTCTATTCATTCCTAAAATTCTTCCTTCAAAAATGACCAAAACTTGACCAAAGACTCCTCTTTTGACTTGTCTTTCCCAAAATAGCCTTTGGATTTGATGGAATAATCCACCACCTGTCTAGTCCAAAAGGTTTCATTTACTTTTGATTCGAAAATTTTGGATCTGGGCAAAAATCTTAATATTCTGGCCGTTACAGGCTTTCCACAGCGCATAGCGCATAAAAAACGCTTCCCGCGCTGTTGAAAGTCGCCACTTTCAACAGCTAACAGGTCAAAAATTCCGCCTTCTGCGCTGTTGAAAGCAGACAAATTTTCAAAATTGAATTTCTCGGTCATAAAAATCCATTTTTCACATATGAATAGTCGATCGACATCTAGAGAATCTCAGCTTTCCAATGGTGTTGTCAGATCTTAATTTGGAGCTCAGGAAGGGATCGAAAAGTTCCATGCAAGTTTAAGTTTCATTTTTCCATTTGCAATTCAAAAACCCTAAACGAAATTTTGTAAACAATGTCTGATATGGAAACAAAGATTTGATTTGATGTTGCCAACCCGGGAGTACAGCCTCTGTTAGCTGTTGATAATCTTGACTTTCCTCAGTGTGCCTCTTTGTAAGCCCATGTTAGCTGCGGAAAGTATGCACTTTCCACAGCGCGCCACTTTGTAGAAGACCCTCCTTAGCTGCTTAAAGCATGTATCTTTGACAGCACGTCACTCGAGAACTGATTTTAAGAACCTTTTAAGATTTGACACTTTCAACAGCGCGCCAACTGATGAAACGATCTCCTTAGCTGTTGAAAGTGGGCACTTTCCACAGCGCACAATGAACCTTTGAAACCAAGTTAGCTGTGGAAAGTAAAAAATGACAATTTTGAAAAAAGAAGACTTTACAATCCAAATTATTTTTAAGTCAAACCAAAATCTAAAATTTTGCAGCTAAAAGGCGTAACAATGAGTTGAGGAAACTATCAATAGCCATGCTATCCACCGTAAAACCCAACCAAAATGATGGTGCTATTTTGGGAGTTAACAGATCCTATCCAGAAACCTTGAATGAATGTACAATATTGTCCTTGCTGCAACCCGTGTACATACATGCTTGTGCCCACTGCAACTTGTGTAGACATGATTCACCTTCTTGCAACTCACGTATATACGTGACTATGCCCACTCCAACCCGCGTACATACTTGGTTTTTCCTACTACAATCCGCATACACTTTCAGATAATTCTCTTCGTTCAGATGCCTCTCTTTCCCACACATGCGGTGTGCTTTTCCCTGCCAAGAAAAAAAAATAGAGATTCCTCAACCCTAGCCCAGGTTTACCATAGTTACAGACATTCTCTTGCTAAAATCACCAAGCTCCTTAGCACAAGTGCAGACTCACTTATGCCAACTCCATCATGTCTCCACTCTCCCTACATAACACGAAATGTCACAATGACCTCTCTCATTTATATACAAGTCTTAGGGGTCAACATAGAAACCCCTACACAAGTCAACATCAAATTAGACTTTCTTATGGGTGTGAATCCCAACAAAAATCCCACCACCAAACCCATGAAACCCCAACTTCATTCCAATGGAGGTTTTCTCCAAACGAATATTACAACGTGGTGCCCATGACATTTCCCACATGCCAAACATCTAGGGCACATGATAATAAATTCATGAAGCTACAAAAATCAACACTCCCTCTTAGCTAGGGAGGTATTCTCACCACACTCCACAATCACCTAGAAATAACTCTTTCTCCCACCTTGGGAGTAGCTCTATCTCTTACATTGGATTTTCCACCACACCTACTCTCCAATCCACCTGATTGGTTTCCCCCTTTGTCACCGAATAAAATCCTCTCTCCAATATTCCTGATTGACTACACCCTTGGTCATTGAATAAAATCTTGTTGTTTGGCATGATCCTTTTCTGGAAGGCACCCTGCTCCAAGAATCCTCTCATTCATGAGCCTTCTTTCTGGTCATCTCAACCCATGACACCCTCCTGACAATATTGAAAGATGCTTGTCTCCCATATGGACCTAAAGTTTGGCTCCTTTTGAATGGTTGAATCTCCCTCTAATCCTCTTGACTCTCTATGAAGTCAAACTACCTCTGAATCCATTGAATCTTTATGGGGTCAAGCTCCCTCTGAGCCTACACAACCTCCATATCTACCTACTCCTTATCCATTGTCCTTTGTAGTTTCTCAGAAGGCTACTCCTCCCCACTGGATCTTGAGGGATGACTCCCTCTAAACTCTAGCTCCCTCTAATCCAATACCACTGGTGGAGCTACCTTCTCCTTCTATACCCATTCTACTAGCAGGGAAACCTGCCTCACCACTGGTGGAGCTATCTTCTTCTCCTCATCTGTCTCTCTGCTCCTGTTGGTCACAACATGCATAGGCTAGTCCCTCAACCTATATACTTTTCCCTCTCTAACTCCAAGACCATTATTGTGCCCTGGATAGATCCTCTAGGCATCCAATAACACTTGGCCATCCCAAAAAAATACTACATAACCCTATTCCTCAATCGTTGAGGCTAAGAACACACTCCTGGCACCCATAGCACATTTTTGACTTGAAACGCATCCCATGAATCCATCTGGAATACCACTGCTCCAAATCCCTATACTACATGCCTAGTCCTCATACCAAGCTCCATGTACATACCTAAATTAGAAATTTTGAAGATCTTGAACAAATCATGTGCCCTGTCATGTGTCGGTGACTCCCACTGTATATGAACCATGCAATCCTCCAAGGAAAGCATCATGCTTACCCAAGTCATGACCATCCAATGAAATTCTACCCAAGTCCATAATCCAAGTCACCAAAAACTCTCTATGTCTACGCATAAAATACAACTGAAGGTGTGTCCTCTCTTTGAACCATCCCAAGATGTGGATGGATACTCATTCTAGTCCACTCTATACCTTTATAACTCATCTCTGTAAGTTTCCTCATCCTCCTGGGTCAAATGTCTCATACATTGTTGTACCTCAACAATGTGCAACTCTTTGGCCCAATGAAGACTCTGTCTCGTGAACCTGACATACACATGTAGCCATATTATATGTACCAAAGCACCCGAGATGTACCCACCGCAACTCACCATGAAAAGCCACTGAAATTCCATCCACAGGGTTGGAAACCCACCACACAACATACTTTTGTGAATTGAGCTCTCTGCCAATCCATCAAAACTTCCATCCTACCACACAACCAAGATGCAATACTCTACAAATCCTCATCTGGATAGTCTGGTCCATGTCTCAAACCAAATACCATCTAACCTACTGCCACATGCAACAACATTGTAGCTCCCTCTCATAGCTAACTCCTCAACACTACTACATCTCCCTATCAGAGCTGTCACCTGTGACCTGTCTGGAAAAAAACAAAATCTGCAACCACGTATGACAACTATGTGTCTCAAGATGAACCCCTTCTCTTCAAATCCCAAGCTCTGATACCATGTCAATTTTCACGTGCAACTCTATGTGATTGATTTCATATTTGAAAATTGTTTCTTAGTGATCTAACGATAAACCCTAGCTATTATCATTGAGCAATTTTAGACTGAAAGTATTGACTGAAATATATGTAGTGGAAACAACAAGATCATAGAAGAATCATCAACACACATGAGACACAATTTTTTTGTCCTGTAACCTTGTCAATTTCAGAAATTATGCGGGAAAAACCATCCCTCCCAGCCAATACAATTTCACCAAAATCTAAGGACAACCTTGTCCTCCAATAATAGAAAAATAAAAACCAAACCTTAGAAAATTCCTGGAAAATTCCTCTTCCCACAAATATGCAGCAGACCAATTGTATGGCTTGCTAACATCACCTGTATTGTTGTTGACATTAGCCTATACAAAGCTGCTCCTACCCATAAAAATTGTACGGGTGTATGTGATTGGATTTACTGCAACCTGTGTACATACGTGATTGTTCCCACTGCATTCCATGTATACGTGATTCACCTTCCTACAACTCGCTTACATACGGGACTATGCCCACTGCAACCCACGTACATATGTGACTATTCCTACAACAATCCGCATACACTTCTATACGATTCACTTCTTTTGGCTTCCTCTCTCTCCCACATGTGCAGTGTGATTTTCCCTACCAAGAACAGAAAATAGAGATTCCTTAACCCTAGGCCATATTTTTCATAGTTATAGACATTCCCTTAATGAAATGACCAAGCTCCTTGGCACAAGTGCAGAATCACTTATGCCAACTCCATCACGTCTCCACTGTCTCTACACAATATAAAATGTCACAATGACATATCTCCTTTATATACAATTCTTAGGGCCCCTCCATAAGTCAACATCAAATTAGACTTTCTTGTGGGTGTGAAGCCCCAACACAAATCCCACCACCAAACCCATGAAGCCCCAACTTCATTCCAATGGCAGTTTTCTCCAAACAAAAAGCGTAATGTGGTTCCCACAACGATTCCCACATGCCTAACATCTAGGGAACATGAGAATCGATTCCGGAAGCTACAAAAATTAACAATAACGACCAAAATTTCAAAAATACATCAAAAGGAAGGTTGGCCAGAAGGACAGACTCCAAATCATGGTTTCAAAGGTATGTTTACTTAAAATTATCATAACTTTTGATTGGGATGTCTGTTTGAGCTGATTCAAAATCCACTGGAAAGAGAAAACATAAAATATCATATTGGAACAAGGATTATAACTATTTTATATTTGTATTCATAATATGTTTAGGTTGTTAGTTTAGGTTTGATTTAGGCCTCAATTAAGAATCAATGGCAATGCCTATCTTTAGTGGATATGAAGATAAAGATGAAATCAATCCTGGGGAATGGTTGAGGATGATAAGGAACATTCAATGAATCCTTTTGGGGAAGGTCTTCATTTTAATGGTGAATCTTGTAAGTGGTGGTACAACCTTGATAAAGATACTAGGTGAAGCGCCACATGGGAAGTATTTGAAGAATTGTTCTCAAACAAATGGATAAGAACTTAAAAATGGAGGAAATGTGTAAAATTAAAGATGAATTAAAAGAAGCAAAGGAAGAGATTAAGAAGAAGGGTGAGGATATTTCTAAGATATGATCCCTTAATGAATCACTCATTAAGGAGGTTAATAAATTAAAGTGAGAAAAGAGTAGCAAAGACAAGTGGGAAAAGGGTGATTCAAGGGAAGATTTGAAAAAGAAATATGAAGAGGTATGTAGATTACGAAATCATAATAAAAAAATAAAGGATGAGGTTAATATATTGAAAGAAGAAAAGAAGAATTGTCAAAATCAAGAAGAAAGAAGGATCTTGGTTGAAGAATCTACCAAAATACTTCAAGAGGAAATGTGTAAGCAGGTTCAGGAATCCCTAAATATTGATGAGGTAAAATAAAAAATGCAATCTAGAATTTAAGAAGGATGTCAAAATTTGATAGATGGGGTCACATTATAGCTTCAAAAGGAGAAAGAAGACAAGATTCAATAAGGTCAACAAAATATACTTGAAGAATTTGAACTCCATCTAGAGGATTTACATGCCAAATATGATGTTATTATCTCCAAGGCTAGAGTAATAAAAGACCAAGAAAAGATGATCGAGGATGCCATTGTCTCAGAAAAGAAGATAGATGAAATAGGTGTGCAGAGTGAAGAAAAACCATCAAATGTGAAAACATATCGACACCCTCATTACCAATAAATATTTCAAGGAAGAAAAGAAGGTCAATATCAACATTATCAAGGAAGAATATGGAATACTTGTCAATATTCATGGAACAAGGCATCATAAAACCACTCTTCAACAAACTGTTATCAGAGACCAACAACCACTAAAAATTGGAGAAGCTTCAACAATAATACATGGAATCAAAGGAAATAAAATTATGCAACAACTAGCCACCAAGGATTATGATTGAAAATAATTGATTTTGGATGGATGGATCATCATCAAATTAAAGAAGAAAGCAGGAACATAAGAAAATCGTATTACTTGGTTTCATCACATGTGAAGCATTTAATTACAAAGCTTTGAGGAAAAATCTTTTTGAATGAGGGTATTATGTTATGACCCAAGGGGGGAATATATAGGGTTAAATGTATATGATATAACCCTAAGAGGGAACATATATGTGGCTAAATGTACATGTAATGTGTGTGTGTGTGTGTGTGTGTGTGTGTGTGTGTGTGTAATAGGGTCAGCCTAATAGTTAAGGGGCCCTATGTGTAGGTGTGAATAGGTATATATAGAGATAATTTATTCATTATTGAATACATGTGAATTGTGATGTATGAATGTAATTGTGTATTTGGAGGAAGTTATCCTAGTCTTTAAGGATTTAATGTATAACTTATCTATCTTGGAGTTGTGCTCCATGCTCACATTCTATACATGGTGTGTACTTCTATTCTATTATGATGTTGTGAGCATTTGTATCATTACATTTGGATTTGATACCAAATGTAATGATCCAAATGCTTAAAATATCATAATAGAACATAAGTACACACCATGTACAGAATGTGATTGTGGAGCACAACTCCAAGATAGATAAGTTATACAATAACTCCACAAAGAATAGGAAAACCTCCTCCAAATACTCAATGACATTCATACATCACAATTCACATGTCTTCAATAATGAATACATGATCTCTTTATATACCTATTCACACCTACACATGAGGCTCCTTTACTATTAGGAAGACCTTATTACATATATATTTACACATTACATGTGCATTTATCTCCATATATGCTCCTCCTTGGGGTCATATAATATACATTTAACCCTATATATTCCTCCCTTGGGTCTTAACATATGATTTGTCATTTCCATCTCTCCCTCCCAAAATCCATTATATCATACTTGTCTCCAATGTGAATGTTGCTACAGATAAATAAATTGGATACAAAATGTTTTGTCAAAAAATTATGTTATGATCATATTGTTTGATGAAGAATCCCTTAATATGATTTATGCTTTGGTATTGTCAAGTAATTGAACTGCAAGCATGTAAAATACCTTAAATTTTTTAAATACAAAAAAGTTTTGCATCTCGATGGATTCAGTCCCTCTTGGTGCATGATAGATTGGAGTTAAGATGTAACTACACTAATATTATACTCTTCAACTTTTATTTCATTGTAGTTTATTAGTATTACTTTGCATTAGACATCTAATCCATACATGTAGAATGCATCTCTCTTGATGTAATAAAATATCTTGGGAATGACTAGTATTCACCCTTAACTTTCTTAGTCCTAAAGTTGATCTTGGATTATAACTAATGGAGTATTTCCATCTTCATATTTAACTGCAAGTTTTAAATTTAAGTTGATTTTAATTTCATGTTCCTACTTGAAAATTATGTATAATTTGAGAAATATGTTATGTCAAGAAAGATACATAAAAAAATTATTTTATAATGAGACAGTTATTCTAGATACATAAAAAATCATGTGCCCCCTCATATTCCCCAACACAACATGGGTGATAATTTATTAAAATAAGACATAAAGACTTATCTCCTCAGTTTCCCCCCCTCGTGGAATCATATCCCCCTATAACTCTTTTCTTTGTCCTTCTCACGACCAATGATGTACTTTTATTATTATTAATGATCAAAGTATTACATTTCCTAGGCACTCGAGTCTCTTTTAATTGTTCAAAAATTTCATCCTTTCATCAAATAAAAATATACATTATTAATTCAGGAACTCAAAAATGGGGTATTGTATTCCCCTCCCCCTTATTTTGGCATTGTCTTTAGTGCATATACAAAATAGAAATCCAAAATTTCAAAATTCTTCATAAAGTTACAGGTACTCTTCCCACATGGAATCTTCATGCTCCCATGTAGCATCTTCAAGACTATAGCAGCTCCATTAAAGTTTAACCAGTTCTATGACTCGATTATGGAGCACTTTGAATGTTTTGTCCAATATGTGCACTAGTTGGACCTTAAAGTCTCCCTCTAGCTCCACCTTAATCAAATTCCAATTAATAACATGGTTAGGATCATGTACATACTTTCTCAGCAAAGAGACATGAAATATATTATGCACATTCATGGAAGCAGACAATGAAAGCATGTATGTAACTAGCCCTATTATGTCCAATATCTCAAATGGACCATAGAATTTGGTAGCTAGATTTGTACAACTACCCAAATTCAATGATCTCTTCTTGGACTTCACTTTCAAAAGCACATGCTCTCCTACTTTAATATCTCTACTTGTCGTGTTCATATCTGCATACTATCTATCTTGTGTTGCCTTCAAATTCTGCTTAATGCTAACCATCTGGTCTTCCATATCCTTAAGTAATTCCAACCCAAGTACCACTATGTCTGTTGGGTTGTCCCAACTCACTAGAGTATTACATTTTCTAACATACAAAGCTCCAAATGGACTTATCTTCAACGAATCTTGGTACCCATTATTGTAGGAAAACTCAACCAAATGCAAATAATCTTCCCACTTAGATGGTTTATCCATCACATACATTCTTCACACGTCCTCAATTACTTGGTTGATCCTCTCCATCTTCCCATCTGACTATGGATGGTATGTTGTACTAAAGTTCATATTTGTTCCAATCCCTTAAATAACCCCCTCCAAAATTTTGAAGTAAATTGTGCATCTCTGTCTGAGACAATTGTCTTAGGTATTCCATGCAACCTAGCAATTTCTCTCATGTAAATTTCTACAATATTGGTTGTTGTATGAGTTGTTTTCATAAGAATGAAATTGGCAAATTTTGTCAATTTATCAACAAATACCATTATTTAGTCATGTTTCCTTGTTGTCCTGGGAAACTTATTGATAAATCAATTGTTACCACTTACCATTTATTCTCTATAATTGGAAATGGTTGCAGCAAACCCGTTGGGTGCCTATGCTCATATTTCACTCTATGACATTCCATACATCTGGCTATGTAATCAACAACATCCTTCTTCATTCCAGGCAAAAGAATTGGCTTCCTATTGTTGCAATTTTTTTATGGTAATCAAAAGTATTACATATGGAACATTATGCATTTCCTTTAATACCAATTTCCTTAGTTCTCTAGAATTAAGAACATAAATTTTATTCTTATGCATGAGTAGGTCATCCTCTTTAATCTCATACCCTTGGAATTTCTGTTATACATTCTCTTGTTGTAAACTCTCTTTTATTTGTAGCTAATGTTGGTCTGTAACAACAAGATCCAAACTTTTTCTCTTTAAATCCGATTGATGCATACTAATCATTGTAGCATGCATGAGATATACCCTTCTGTTGAGTGCATCAACAAATTTATTCTCCTTTCCATTGATATGCTTGATGTCAACATCATATTCAATTAAAAATTCCAACCATCTCGTCTATCTGGAATTCAAAGTTGGTTGCTCAAAAAGGTACTTTGGACCACTAAGGTCTTTCCTTAGTTAAAATTTCTTCCCCATTAGATAATTTATCCATATCTTCAAGGAATGAACTATGGAAACAAGCTCCAGATCATGTGATGGCCCTAGGAATAGCAACAATAGTATTATTGTATCCTTGGCTTCTTACTTTACTTTGTCAACCTAGGGTTCGTACAAACTTAAGAGGTGTTGTGCAATGTATATATAGTGTGCATTGATAATAGTATAGGTCTAGGACTGATCAAAGGTTGGATTGCATGAAGTAGTGTGGGGAATTGAAATGTAAAACAAAAGTGTAAACTATCGCTTTGAAGGAAAACACACCAACTTGGAAGGATAATTAATATCTATTGTAGAAAATGATTTTATTCTAATGGAATTAAATCATATTGAATCATAAAAAGAAAGTTGAAAGAAGAAGATGAACTCATTCTAGTTTATCACAGAAAAATGTAATTAAAGAAAAGTTAAACTAATGCATGAATAAAAAAAATATATTTTGTCTAACCCCTTGATTAATAGAATGCCATATGTCTTTTTATTGTTTATTGATGTTTTCATGAAAATAAAATTAATCTAAGTTGAAATCTAAAGCTAAAACAGACGTACAGAAGATTTTTATAGGAACTGTATAGTTTCTACAGGAAACTCCTACAGGAAGCAAAACAAAGCCTACAAAGCTAGTGTAAGTATTTTGAAGCATCAACAAATATAAACTATAATAAAATGAAGTGGATCTGAGGTTCTTGGACTTAGGGATACACCTAAGAGTACTCCAAGAGGATGTTGAACCTTTCCACAGGATGACTGCTATAACTAACCAAGAGGATGTTGAACCTTTCCACAGGATGACTGCTATAACTAACCAATCAATGATAACCTTGATAGAAACCATAATTAGTCATGCAAAACTATATTATCCTTCAAAATAGAATGAAATGCTAATTGATCACTAATTAAAATGCATAGAAATTAAATAAATTGCAATAGGCTCCTTGAGCCCTCTTGAGCGAGTCCTTCCCAAGAAGCATAAGGAACCTTGAGAAAACTCTAATAAAATGAAGGAACAACCATCTTTATTTCATTAACAAAAATAGTACATCAAGAACAAAAAGGCTCTAAATATTCAACAAAAGTCTTCAAAACAAAGTTTCAATACAATACTCTCCAAAAATATGTCTCTCCCCTTCTCTCCAAGGCTAGAGGTCTATATATATGCTTGAGAGTTTGAAATCCCTTGCTTATATTGAGGAGAGAAGTGGGTAATGAGGAATCTTAGCCAATTACATTTGTATCTCTAACTGTTGTTGATCAAGAGTAGGTATTAATGCACAAGGAGATCTATAGAGGTAGGTGGGTACAATTTCCCTTGATTCTTGGATGGCAACATTCCGAGCGAGACAAAATCTCTTGTTTTTAGGATGTTGTTGCCCGTGATTCGTGAAGTTTTTCTTGTTTGGTGCTACGCGCATCTTTTGGCATAAACATTAGAGAAAAAAGGCATATTATACACAAAAATACACCTCAAAATACATTTACTAAGCAACATGCAAAAATATCCATGACTTACTTAAATATGGTCAAAATTAAGTATTAAGTCATATTATGGTGGGAAAATGCGCCTGAGATGATCCTTTGGGAGAGTAAATAATTGGGCTCATCATCATGTGTGTTATAGTTCCTCTCATGTTCCTTAGTATTTATGGACTCATAACTCATGGCATTCCCATTTGAGTAAGGACTCCATCAAGTCCTTCTTTGTGTGCATCTGTACAAATCACAAAGTTCTCATTTGGGTCAACAATATTTAAAATAGGTGCACTAGTAAGTAAATATTTTAACAAGTTAAAATTATCTTTGCACATTGTTGTCCATACAAACTTAATTCCCTTTGTTGAAGTGATGGGATGAGAAATATTAGATAACCCTTCTATAAACCTTCTGTAGTATCTGAATAATCTCATAAAATATCTAACTTCTGAAACATTATTTGATGCTAGCCATCCTCTAATGGCTTCAATATTCTCTAGATCTACTGCTATACCTTCTTCTAAAATAATGTGCCCCAAATAATAGATATGTTCTTGGTAAAAAGAACACTTGCTTAGCTTGGAATACAACTAATGTCCCCTTAGTACTTGCAACACCAATCTCAAGTGATGTTCATGCTCTTCCTCGAACTTAGAATAAATAAGTATGTCATCCAAGAATACAATAACAAACTTATCGAAATAATTTCTAAATATTCCATTCATTAAGCACATAAAGAAAAGTGGTGGATTGGTCAATCCAATTGACACCACTACAAATTCATAACGACCATACTGGGTTCGAAAGTTTGTCTTACTGATGTCTTCTTCCTCAATTCTTACCTGATGGTATCCAGATCTCAAGTCTATCTTTGAAAATATCGTTACTCCTCTTAGTTGATTAAAGATTTCATCAATTCTATGCAGAGGGTAATTGTTCTTCACAATGGTTTTATTCGGTTTTCTGAAGTCAATACATAACCTCAATGTTCCATCCTTATTTTTAACAAAGAGTATTGGTGCTCCCCAAGGTGAAACACTTGGGTGTATGTACCCTTTTTCAACAATTCTTCCAGTTTCATTTGCAATTCTTTTAATTATGGTGTGCTCATTCTATAAGGAATTTTTGATCCTAGGAAATCTCTTGGTACTAAGTCAATATAGAAATATATCTCCCTCTTTATTGGAAATCCTAATATTTCTTGGAATATAGGTTCAAACTCTTGCAATACTGAAAAATCTTCAAGGCTTGGCCTTTTTGTCTTTTCTAGTTCTTGTGCATGATCTACATGCAATTGAAAACCATTCCTAAAACATCTCTTTAACTGTAAGTCTGAAATATCCCTTATAGAAATGGGTCTCTCATTTCCTTTCACAATGCTCTATTTTCCTTCTCCATCAAGACATGTAAATTTCTTTTCATGACAATCTAGGACAACATGATGCTTGTCCAACCAACCCATTCCAATTAGGATGGCATAGGATCCTAATGGTATGAGGTTCATATCATCAACTGCATTTACTCCATTTATATTTATTGGAAAGCCTCTGAATTTTTCATTGATCCTTCTTTTGGTTCCAGTGGCTAGTTGAACCAAACTTGATTTTTTGAGCTTACTTTTCTCCAAATGTAATATGTCCACTAATTTAGGATCAATGTAGTAATGAATTTCTCCCGAGTCAATTAAAATAGCAACATGTTGATTAACAATATTACATTCCACTTCAATCATATGGGATTGGTGATATGTAAACTGTTGTGGATATTCCACTGGAACAATTTGTCACAACACATATGATAAATAACTGAAATCTTT
This sequence comes from Picea mariana, assembly GCA_032191745.1. NCBI lineage: Eukaryota > Viridiplantae > Streptophyta > Pinopsida > Pinales > Pinaceae > Picea > Picea mariana. The sequence continues at coordinate 322,709 of JASDQU010102732.1, read as the reverse complement.
ATTATTAAGGTTATTTTTCCTTTAGATTTCCAAAATATTTAGTTATTGATTTTTCTGCTTATGCATAAAATAGATAAAATTTAGAAAATAGAGAACAGTAAAATACAATCACACCATCCACAAATACACATAAGATATGACCTAGGAAACACAATACGAGAGAATACATTTAGAAGGTGAGTTTGCTTTGCTTTCTTTTATCTGGTATAGAAATGTTTCAAGTACAAAGAAATAAGCACTCTCTATGGAGTTTCCTTTGACCTATGGCCTGTATGTCTTATACATAATCTCTCTTCCTCTATTATGCTCATAGAATACCACTCTCAAATGTTTTTCTCAACTATGGAACAAGATACAATGAAAAAGAATGGAACCCCTTTTTCTCCTAGTGGCCTAGTATTTAACATAGCCCAATAGCCATCTAGCGGTAGTTTTTTACTTCCTCAACCCTCAATTGTGGTAGGGTTTTGGACCTTCTACAATATTATTGAAATTACATATGTGGCTAGCCCCATATACATGAGTAATGGGAGATAATGTGGCATCCTCTTGTACCATGGTGGTCAACACAGTAGGTCAACTTGCGGGAGACATAACTTTTTCATACGAACTCTAGTTGATGAATGGTTTGCACCATTGGAAAGGTCTTTTAATGTAGAACACTTTCAAAGGGGTGAGGATAAGTTATACACACCAAAACCCCAAAAAACATCATTTAATGCCTCAAAATCTCTCCAAAAGGTTTTGGACCCCAATTTTCCAAATTGGGACCTGCCACTAAAATGACCTTGCAAATTTATTCCTCCAATTTTTTCCACTCTAAAAACATCAAGATAGATGATAAGCAATATAATGATCCAATATGTATCAATTGGTATTCTGCTTGTTGATCTTCTAAGTTTGCATATATTCTTGGAATACTTCTTCCCATGTCTTCTACTATAGTAGCCTCTTGGATGTTGTGCATGGTCTTCATTTTGTCTTCTTTGTGAGGACAATCCTTGTGCATGTGTTCTTCATTGCATCCCCAACACTTGATTGGTGGTATTTCCCTTTTTCCCAAGGAGTCTTCCTTCTTAGATTCATTATTATCCAACTAATCTTGCTAGTTTTTATTAGGTTTTCTTCTATTGGAAGGACGTTTGAATTCCTTCCTTCTATAATAACAATTTTTCTTCTTCTTATCCTTCTAAGACTTTTGCAAAGATTATTTTCCATTTCCTTGCTCATACATGTACTTATCCTTTCTAATGGTTTCTGTCAAATTCCTAGGCTCATCATATTGAATATTCTCTTTATAAAATGATGA
>JASDQU010102732.1:305321-316008 GCA_032191745.1 Picea mariana | reverse complement strand
TTTTTATTATTTTGTTTGCAACTGCAGTGGGATTTTAGGCGATGGTTTCAAAACTATTCCAATTTAAATCTTGAATAAAATGGGGTTGGTTCTACCAGTAGCACCTCTTTTTAATATGAGGGTTGATTTTAAAATGTTGGTTACAAGTGTATCAATTTTTAATGCCATGGGTTTCAAAAATGTTGGAATTTTGACCTAGAAAAAAGGGGGTTGCTACTAGGAGTGTCATTTTTCTATTCTGGGGCTGATTTTAAGGTTTAGGTTGCAACAATATAGGTTGTTAAGGCCATGGTTTCAAATAAGTTGTAATTTTGTCCTTGGAAAAGAAAAGAAAAAAAGAAGTGTTTCTCTTGGTGACACGTTTTTAGTTTGGGTGTTGATTTCAATGTTTTCATTGGAAACATTACAAGTTTGTTAAGGCTACAATTTCAAAATGTGGTAGTTTTAACCCTCCCAAAAAAAGGGTGCTACTGGTAGCACCACTTTTAGAAACAGAGGTAAAATTAGCAACTAAATGCAATCTCTAAAAAATGAGAACTCTAGAGGGTTCTCATCAAGTTGGTAACTATGTTGATTTCACTGGTTTTTTTATAAATCCATAACATATCGACACATATATAATAATGTTATCTATGATCCATCAAAATACAAGTGGTATGATGTTATGACCCAATGTGGAATATATATAGGGTTAAATGTATATGATATGACCCCAAGGGGGGGCGTATATGGGGCTAATGTGTAAATATATATGTAATAGGGTCAACCTAATAGTAAAGGGGCCTCATGTGTAGGTGTGAATAGGTATATATAGAGATCATATATTCATTATTGAAGACATGTGAATTGTGATGTATGAATATAATTGTGTATTTGGAGGAGGTTTTCATATTCTTTAAGGACTTATTGTATAACTTATCTATCTTGGAGTTGTGTTCCACGCTCACATTCCATACATGGTGTATACTTATGTTCTATTATGATATTTTAATCATTTGGTTCATTATATTTGGTATCAGAGCACTGATCCTAGGGTTTTTTCTTCTTTGAGCAAGTCATTTTAGAATTTTTACTATACCTTTTTTTTCTGGGAAACTTCAGAGAGTGAAACTGGGAAGTTATTAAGAATACATATCAAGGTATATGTGGTAAACAATTTAGCTTCTAGTTCATTATACTTTCATAGATACACCCTATGGAATATAGGGTTTTTTACTAGTCCTATTACTAGTCTCAAATAGATGCTCCCGATAAAATCATCATATCTTCTTTAGTGAGGATCCAAATTTAGTGAGACTGGTTGAATTTGAAATAGGGTGGCCTATAGTATTTCTGGTACAATGTTTAGAATCATATATCAAATATTGGATGTGTGGCATGTTGTACAAGTTCGCTCTTTCGAAAAGGACAAAACTCAACAAGGTTTGGGAAAGTTACCCTAACTTTCAGTTGGCACATCCAATCTTGGTTAGATATATGGAATTGTAGATAAGACATTTTAGAGTAATATAGGCCGAAATTTTAGGTTCATAAGTTCCAATTTTCACATGCAACTCTATGTGACTAATTTCATATCTGAAATATGCTTCCTAGTGATCTAACAATAAACCCTAGCTATTATCATTATACAATTTTACACTAAAATTATTGACTAAAATATATGCAGCGGAAACAAGAAGATCATAGATGAATCATCAACATACATGAGACACAAAAATAAAATCTATAACCTTGTCAATTTTATAAATTCTAAGGGTAAAACCAGCCCTCCCGACCAATACAATTTCACCAAAATCTAAGGACAACCATGTCCTCTAATAATAGAAAAATTAGAAAAGAAAACCTCGGCAAATCTCTGGAAATTTCCTCTTCCCGCAAATCTATTGTAGACAACCTGTACGACCTGCTGATGTCATTTGTATTGGTGTTGATGCCATCATATACGGACTTGATCCTACCCAGAAACCTTGAATGAATGTACAAGATTGGCCTTGCTGCAACCCATGTACATACATGCTTGTGCCCACTGCAACTTGTGTAGACTTGATTCACCTTCTTGCAACTCACGTATATACGTGACTATGCCCACTGCAACCCATGTACATACTTGGTTTTTCCTACTACAATCCACATACACTTTTGTATAATTCACTTCATTCAGATGCCTCTCTTTCCCACACGTGCGGTGTGCTTTTCCCTGCCAAGAACAAAAAATAGAGATTCCTCAACCCTAGCCCAGATTTACCATAGTTACAGACATTCCCTTACTAAAATCACCAAGCTCTTTAGCACAAGTGTAGACTCACTTATGCCAACTCCATCATGTCTCCACTCTCTCTACATAACATGAAATGTCACAATGACCTCTCTCATTTATATACAAGTCTTAGGGGTCAACATAGAAACCCCTACACAAGTCAACGTCAAATTAGACTTTATTATGGGTGTGAATCCCAACAAAAATCCCACCACCAAACCCATGAATGATCCAGGTGGATATTGGTGGCCACCCACCTTTTCCAACTGGATCAAAACAGTTTTCTGGTAATTTTGGCAATTTACTACTTTAGCAGTTTTTAACTTCCGGGGCCATTTTGAGGGCCCAAATGAAGGTTTTTTTAGATCAAGGTTCTCAATGATATATAAAGGCATGATTGAGCCCCCAAAATGAATCTCCTCGACAATACCTTTCCAATGAGCTATCATACGCCTAAAACGGAGATCGTATGCAAAAGGTACGACCCCGAGAAGTTGATGTACTAACTTACCCAAACGGGGCCCACATGACTTTTGGCGCTTCATCTCCTAGGGTTAGGTTTTTGGATTTCTATGACTTTTGGCATTCCTGTTTATTGTAAAAAGGCCTTGAGAGCCTCATTGTAATCATCTTCTTGCGAATGTGAGTAGTTGTCACATCTCTCATCAGAGATAAGCTGCCACCATTCTAGCGAGTCTTTCACTCTGTATTTTTACAATCTTTGTACATTTCTTTCATTGATAGAAATCATGTATTACTGTATATCTATGTTTATGGTTGCATATCTGATACATTTATGTTATCTTATTGAATATCTGTGATATCTCTGTGCATTTCTTTATTATATCTCTGATCCCATTTCATGCTGAAAATAATCCAGATCAATGAAACCCCAACTTCATTCCAATGGAGGTTTTCTCCAAATGAAGATTATAACGTGGTGCCCATGAAATTTCCCACATGCCAAACATCTAGGGAACATGAGAATAAATTCATGAAGCTACAAAAATCAACACTCCCTCTTAGCGAGGGAGGTATTCTCACCACACTCCACAATCACCTACAAATAACTCTTTCTCCCACATTGGGAGTAGCTCTATCTCTTACGTTGGATCCTCCACCACACCTACTCTCTAATCCACCTGATTGGTTACCCCCTTTGTCACCGAATAAAATCCTTCTCTCCAATATTCCTGATTGACTGCACCCTCGGTCATTGAAGAAAATCTTGTTGTTTGGCATGATCCTTTTCTGGAAGGCACCCTGCTCCAAGAATCCACTCGTTCATGAGCCTCCTTTCTAGTCATCTCAACCCATGAGACCGTCCTGACAGTATTGAAATATTATTGTCTCCCATATGGACCTAAAGGTTGGCTCCCTTTGAATGGTTGAATCTCCCTCTAATCCTCTTGACTCTCTCTACAGTCAAACTACCTCTAAATCCATTGAATCCCTATGGGGTCAGGCTCCCTATGAGCCTACAAAACCTCCAAATCTACCTACTCCTTATCCATTGTCCTTTATAGTTTCTCGGGAGGCTACTCCTCCCCACTGAATCTTGAGGGATGACTCCCTCTGTACTCTGGCTCCCTCTAAGCCAGTACCACTGGTGGAGCTACCTTCTCCCTCTATACCTGTTCTACTAGTGGGGAAACCTGCCTCACCACTAGTGGAGCTATCTGCTTCTCCTCATCTGTCTCTCTGCTCCTGTTGGTCAAAACATGCATAGGCTAGTCCCTCAACCTATATAATTTTTCCTCTCTAACTCCAAGACCATTATTGTGCTCGGGATAGACCCTCTAGGCATCCAATAACACCTGGCCATCCCAAAAAAATACTACATAACCCTACTCCTCAATTGTTGAGGCTAATAAAACACTCCTGGCACCCATAGCACATTTGCAACTTGAAACACATCCCATGACTCCATCTGGAATACCACTGCTCCAAATCCCTATACTACATGCCTAGTCCTCATACCAAGCTCCATGTACATACCTAAGTTAGAAACTTTGAAGATCTCCAACAAATCATGTGCCATGTCATGTGTCGGTGACTCCCACTGTATATGAACCATGCAATCCTCCAAGGAAAGCATCATGGTTACCCAAGTCACAACCATCCAATGAAATTCTACCCAAGTCCATAATCCAAGTCACCAAAAACTCTCTATGTCTATGCATAGACTACAAATGAAGGTGTGTCCTCTCTTTGAACCATCCCAAGTTGCGGATGGATACTCAATCTAGTCCACTCTATACCTTTCTAACTCATCTCTATAAGTTTCCTCATCCTCCTGGGTCAAATGCCTCATACACTGTTGTACCTCAACAATGTGCAACTCTTCAGCCCAATGAAGACTCTATCTCGTGAACCTGACATACACATGAACCATATCATATGTGCCAAAGCACCCGAGATGCACCCACCACAACTCACCATGACAAGCCACTTAAATTCCATCCACAGGGTTGGAAACCCACCACACAACATACTTTTGTGAATTGAGCTCTCTGTCAATCCATCAAAACTTCCATCCTACCACACAACCAAGATGCAATACTCTACAAATCCTCATCTGGACAGTCTGGTCTATGTCTCAAACAAAATACCATCTAACCTACTACCACATGCAACAACATTGTAGCTCCCTCTCATAGATATAAACTCCTCAACACTACTACATCTCCCTATCAAAGCTGTCACTTGTGACCTGTTTGAAAATAAACAAAATATGCAATCATGTATGACAATTATGTGTCTCAAGATGACCCCCTTCTCTTCAAATCCCAAGTTCTGATACCATGTCAATTTTCACATGCAACTCTGTGTGATTGATTTCAGATCTGAAAATTGTTTCTTAGTGATCTAACAATAAACCCTAGCTATTATCACTGAACAATTTTACACTGAAAGTATTGACCGAAATATATGTAGCGGAAACAACAAGATCATAGATGAATCATCAACACACACGAGACACAATTTTTTTGTCCTGTAACCTTGTCAATTTCAGAAATTATGAGGGAAAAACCATCCCTCCCAGCCACTACAATTTCACCAAAATCTAAGGACAACCTTATCCTCCAATAACAGAAAAATAAAAACCAAACCTTAGCAAATTCCTGGAAAATTCCTCTTCCCACAAATACGTAGCAAACCAATTGTACGGCTTGCTAACATCACCTCTATTGTTGCTGACGTTAGCCTATACAGAGTTGCTCCTACCCATAAAAATTGTACGGATGTACGTGATTGGCCTTACTACAACCTGTGTACATACGTGATTGTTCCCACTGCATTCCATGTATACATGATTCACCTTCCTACAACTCGCTTACATATGAGACTGTGCCCACTGCAACCCATGTACATACGTGACGCTTCCTACAACAATCCGCATACACTTCTATATGATTTGCTTCCTTTGTCTTCCTCTCTCTCCCACATGTGCAGTGTGATTTTCCCTACCAAGAACAGAAAATAGAGAGTCCTTAACCCTAGGCCATATTTTTCATAGTTATAGACATTCCCTTGATGAAATGACCAAGCTCCTTGGCACAAGTGCAGAATCACTTATGCCAACTCCATCATGTCTCCACTCTCTCTACACAATATAAAATGTCACAATGGCATATCTCCTTTATATACAAGTCTTATGGCCCCTCCACAAGTCAATGTCAAATTAGACTTTCTTGTGGGTGTGAAGCCCCAACACAAATCCCACCGCCAAACCCATGAAGCCCCAACTTCATTCAAATGGCAATTTTCTCCAAACAAAGAGCGTAATGTGGTTCCCACAACTATTCCCACATGCCCAACATCTAGGGAATGTGAGAATCCATTCCCGAAGCTACAAAAATCAACAAGAACGACCAAAATTTCAAAAATACATCAAAAGGAAGGTTGGCCAGAAGGACAGACTCCAAATCATGGTTTCAAAGGTATGTTTACTTAAAATTAACATAACTTTTGATTGGGATGTCCGTTTGAGCTGATTCAAAATCCATTGGAAAGAGAAAACATAAAATATTATATTGGAACAAGGATTATAACTATTTGATATTTGTATTCATAATATGTTTAGGTTGTTAGTTTAGGTTTGAGTTAGGCCTCAATTAATAATCAATGGCAATGCCCATCTTTAGTGGATATGAAGATAAAGATGAAATCAATCCTGGGGAATGGTTGAGGATGATAAGGAAAAATTCAATGAATTCTTTTGGGGAAGGTCTTCATTTTAATGGTGAATCTTGTAAGTAGTGGTACAAACTTGATAAAGATACTAGGTGAAACGCCACATGGGAAGTATTTGAAGAATTGTTCTCAAACAAATGGATCAAGGACTTAAAAATGGGGGAAATGTATAAAATTCAAGATGTATTAAAAGAAGAAAAGGAAGAGATTAAGAAGAATGGTGAGGATATTTCTAAGATATGATCCCTTAATGAATCACTCATTAAGGAGGTTAAGAACTTAAAGTGAGAAAAGAGTAGCAAAGACAAGTGGGAAAAGGGTGATTCAAGGGAAGATTTGAAAAAGAAATATGAAGAGATATGTAGATTATGAAATCATAATAAAAAAATAATGGATGAGGTTAATATATTGAAAGAAGAAAAGAAGAATTGTCAAAATCAAGAAGAAAGAAGGATCTTGGATGAAGAATCTACCAAAAGAATTCAAGAGGAAATGTGTAAGCAGGTTGAGGAATCCCTAAATATTGATGACGTAAAATCATAAATGTGATCTAGAATTTAAGAAGGATGTCAAAATTTGATAGATGGGGTCACATTATAGCTTCAAAAGGAGAAAGAAGACAAGATTCAATAAGGTCAACAAAATATACTTGAAGAATTTGAACTCCATCTAGAGGATTTACATGCTAAATATGATGTTATTATCTCCAAGGCTAAAGTAATAAAAGACCAAGAAAAGATGATCGAGGATGCATTTGTCTCAAAAAAGAGGATAGATGAAATAGGTGTGCAGAGTGAAGAAAAACCATCAAATGTGAAAACATATCGACACCCTCATTACCAATAAATCTTTCAAGCAAGAAAAAAAGGTCAATATCATCATTATCAAGGAAGAATATGGACTACTTGTCAATATTCAAGGAACAAGGCATCATAAAACCACTCTTCAACAAACTGTTATCACAGACCAACGACCACTAAAAATTGGAGAAGCTTCAACAATAATACATGGAATCAAAGGAAACAAAATTATGCAACAACTAGCCACTAAGGATTATGATTGAAAATAATTGATTTTGGATGGATGGATCATCATCAAATTAAAGAAGAAAGCAGGAACATCTAATACAAAAAAGTTTTACATCTCGATGGATTCGGTCCCTCTTGGTGCATGATAGATTGGAGTTAAGATGTAACTACACTAGTATTATACTCTTCAACTTTTATTTCATTGTAGTTTATTAGTATTACTTTGCATTAGACATCTAATCCATACATGTAGAATGCATCTCTCTTGATGTAATAAAATATCTTGGGAATGACTAGTATTCACCCTTAACTTTCTTACTCCTAGAGTTCATCTTGGATTATAACTAATGGAGTATTTCCATATTCATATTTAACTACAAGTTTTAAATTTAAGTTGATTTTAATTTCATTTTCCTACTTGAAAATTATGTATAATTTGAGAGATATGTTATGTCAAGAAAGATACATAAAGAAATTATTTTATGATGAGAGAGTTATTCTAGATACATAAAAAATCATGTGCCCCCTCATATTCCCCAACACAACATGGGTGATAATTTAATTAAAATAAGACATAAATACTTATCTCCTCAGTTTCCCCCCTCATGGAATCATATCCCCCTATAACTCTTTTCTTTGTCCTTCTCATGGCCAATGATGTACTTTTATTATTATTAATGATCAAAGTATTACATTTCCTAGGCACTCAAGTCTCTTTTAATTGTTCAAAAACTTCATCCTTTCATCAAATAAAATATACATTATTAATTCAGGAACTCAAAAATGGGGCATTGCGTTCCCCTCCCCCTTATTTTGGCATTGTCTTTAGTGCATATACAAAATAGAAATCCAAAATTTCAAAATTCTTCATAAAGTTACAGGTACTCTTCCCACATGGAATCTTCATGCTCCCGTGTAGCATCTTCAAGACTATAGCAGCTCCATTAAAGTTTAACCAGTTCTATGACTCGATTCTAGAGCACTTTGACTTTTTTTTCCAATATGTGCACTAGTTGGACCTTAAATTCTCCCTCTAGCTCCACCTTAATCAACTTCCAATTAATAACATGGTTAGGATCATGTACATTCTTTCTCAGCAAAGAGACATGAAATATATTATGCACATTCATGGAAGCAGACAATGCAAGCATGTATGTAACTAGCCCTATTCTGTCCAATCTCTCAAATGGACCATAGAATTTGGCAGCTAGCTTTGTAAAACTACCCAAATTCAATGATCTCTTCTTGGACTTCACTTTCAAAATCGCATGCTCTCCTACTTTAATATCTCTACTTGTCGTGTTCATATCTGCATAACTCTTCTATCTATATTGTGTTGCCTTCAAATTCTTCTTAATTCTAACCATCGGGTCTTCCATATCCTTAAGTAATTCCAGCCCAAGTACCACTCTGTCTGCTGGGTTGTCCCAACTCACTAGAGTATTACATTTTCTAACATACAAAGCTTCAAATGGACTCATTTTCAACGAATCTTGGTACCCATTATTGTAGGAAAACTCAACCAAATGTAAATAATCTTTCCACTTAGATGGTTTATCCATCACATACATTCTTAACACATCCTCAATTACTTGGTTGATCCTCTCCATCTTCCCATCTAACTAAGGATGGTATGTTGTACTAAAGTTCATATTTGTGCCAAATCCCTTAAATAACCCCCTCCAAAATTTTGAAGTAAATTGTGCATCTCTATCTGAGACAATTGTCTTAGGTATTCCATGCAACCTAGCAATGTCTCTCATGTAAATTTCTACAATATTGGTTGTTGTATGAGTCGTTTTCATAAGAATGAAATTAGCAAATTTTGTCAATTTATCAACAACTACCATTATTTAGTCATGTTTTCTTGTTGTCCTGGGAAACTTATTGATAAATCAATTGTTACCACTTCCCATTTATTCTCTATAATTGGAAATGGTTGCAGCAAACCCGTTGGGTGTCTATGCTCATATTTCACTCTATGACATTCCATACATCTAGCAATGTAATCAACAACATCCTTCTTCATTCCAGGAAAAAAGAATCGGCTTCCTATTGTTGCAATTTTTTTATGGTAATCAAAAGTATTACATATGGAACATTATGCATTTCCTTTAATACCAAGCTCCTTAGTTCTCTAGAACTAAGAACATAAATTGTATTCTTATGCATGAGTAGTCCATCCTCTTTAATCTCATACCCTTGGAATGTTTTTTATACATTATCTTTTTGTAAACTCTCTTTTATTTGTAGCAAATGTTGGTCTGTGGGTGAATCAGTATCAAGTACAATTTAAAACCTTTTTCAACTTATTCTTAAACCATTCAACTATATCCAATGAGAAATGAACAATAGTATAAGAGTTACACCAATACACCATAATACACCATGCACAATATATGAGAAATAATCAATAGTTTATTGTTCAAGGGAACTAATGAATTCCAAAGGTAGCTACAGCTTCCAAATGTAGAGGGAAGCATAAACCTCCAAGAGGAAGATACAATCCTCCAATATCAAGAGATATTTGAACTCTCCATCCTTTCCCCTTCCTTCCACCCAAGAATATATGAGAGATAATAAAACTTTACATTAAATNACCTGATAATGCTTCCTGAGACTTCTTCAATTTCTGCAATTCTTCAATTCTTGGAGTACTCTAATCCTGTAGATAATATCACTCAATGTATTCTCTGAAACTCCTCCAATTTTCACTCCTTGAACCCTCCCCAAAAAGAGGTTATAGAAAGAATGGTAGACTTTATTCAATTCTGGTCTGTTCATAAGACCCAACTTGTACAGCATGCCCCATGCTCAATATTTAACATCCAATTCTAAAACTATCACACAAGAAACTAAAGTCTGTACTCTTTCCAATAGAAGTGGTACCACTTAATTTGGATTCTTTATGAAAAAGTTATTACTATTTTACCTGGAACACCTATTTATTGATTAGCTTCAGGACTGGTCACAAACCATATCTTCCATAGAGTGTATCTCCATAATTATAGCGAATCAAGAGCTGAAATTTTTACCAGAGGTACCTTGATATGTCTTCTCAATACCATAGCAATTTTACCATTTGAATCGTTCTATAAAAAAATTTATAGCAAAAATGATAAGATGACCTAAAAATAGCATACCTTAGAACACATCCCCAAAAGACTTCATCCTCCCTTGAAATCCGGCCTTCTTGTCTTCTTAT
>JASDQU010102732.1:291480-305291 GCA_032191745.1 Picea mariana | reverse complement strand
TCTTCAATTCACTTTGTCATCTTCAAAAATTCATTTCTCCTCAACCATGAGGATCCACATGACGTGCCACATACCACCGGGAACAAAATGATGTATACTATCCATTCATGGGTGTTGTATATGCATGTGCATTGTCCTTCATGTCCAAATACCTTTATCAATCTTGTAGTCCAAAACCCATGACTAGGGTTGACATCAATGACAATAACCAATCTTCCAACACAAGATCCAAACTTTTTCTCTTTAAATCTGATTGATGCATACTAATCATTGTAGCATGCATGAGATATACCCTTTTGTTGAGTGCATCAACAAATTTATTCTCCTTTCCATTGATATGCTTGATGTCAACATCATATTCAATTAAAAATTTCAGCCATCTCGTCTATCTGGAATTCAAATTTGGTTGCTCAAAAAGGTACTTCGGACCACTGTGGTCTTTCCTTAGTTAAAATTTCTTCCCCATGAGATAATTTATCCATATCTTCAAGGAATGAACTATGGAAACAAGCTCCAGATCATGTGATGGCCCTAGGAATAGCAATAATAATATTATTGTATCCTTGGCTTCTTACTTTACTTTGTCAACCTGGGGTTCGTACAAACTTAAGAGGTGTTGTGAAATGTATATATAGTGTGAATTGATAATAGTATAGGTCTAGGACTGATCAAAGGTTGGATTGCATGAAGTGGTGTGGAGAATTGAAATGTAAAACAAAAGTGTAAACTATCGCTTTGAAGGAAAACACACCAACTTGAAAGGATAATTAATATCTATCATAGAAAAGGATTTTAGTCTAATGGAATTAAATCATATTGAATCATAAAGAGAAAACTATAAGAAGAAGATGAATTCATTCTAGTTTATCACAAAAAAATGTAGTTAAAGAAAATTTAAACTAATGCATGAATAAAACAAGCTATTTTGTCTAAGCCCTTGACCAATAGAAAGCCATGTGTCTTTTTATTGTTTATTGATGTTTTCATGAAAATAAAATTAATCTGAGTTGAAATCTAAAGCTAAAACAGACATACAAGAGATTTTTACAGGAACTGTACAGTTTCTACAGTAAACTCCTAGAGGAAGAAAAACAAAGCCTAGAAAGTTAGTGTAAGTATTTTGAAGCATCAACAAATATAAACTATAATAAAATGAAGTGGATCTGAGGTTCTTGGACTTAGGGATACACCTAAGAGTACTCCAAGAGGATGTTGAACCTTTCTACAGGATGACTGCTATAACTAACCAATCAATGATAACCTTGACAGAAACCATAATTAATCATGCAAAACTATATTATCCTTCAAAATAGATTGAAATGCTAATTGATCACTCATTAAAATGCATAGAAATTAAAGAAATTGCAATAGGGTCCTTGAGCCCTCTTGAACGAGTCATTCCCAAGAAGCATAAGGAACCTTGAGAAAACTCTAATAAAATGAAGGAAAAACCATCTTTATTTCATTAACAAAAATAGTACATCAAGAACAAAAAGGCTTTAAATATTCAACAAAAGTCTTCAAAACAAAGTTTCAATACAATACTCTCCAAAAATATGTCTCTCCCCTTCTCTCTTAGGCTAGAGGTCTATATATATGCTTGAGAGTTTGAACTCCCTTGCTTATATTGAGGAGAGAAGTGGGTAAATGAGGAATCTCGGCCAATTACATTTGTATCTCAAACTGTTGTTGATCAAGAGTAGGTATTAATGCACAAGGAGAGATATAGAGGTAGTTGGGGAAAATTTCCCTTGATTCTTGGATGGCAACATTCTGAGGGAGACAAAATCCCTTTTTTTTAGGATGTTGTTGCCCTTGATTCGTGAAGTTTGGCCTGTTTGGTGCTACACACATCTTTTGGCATAAACATTAGAGAAAAAAGGCATATTATACTCAAAAATCCACCTCAAAATACATTTACTAAGCAACATGCAAAAATATCCATGACTTGCTATTAAATATGGTCAAAATTAAGTATTAAGTCATATTATGGTGGGAAAATGCACCTGAGATGATCCTTTGGGAGAGTAAATAATTGGGATCATCATCATGTGTGTTATAGTTCTTCTCATGTTCCTTAATATTTATGGATTCATAACTCATGACATGCCCATTTGAGTGAGGACTCCATCAATTCCTTCTTTGCATGCATCTATACAAATCACAAAGTTCTCATTTGGGTCAAAAATATTTAAAATAGGTGCACTAGTAAGTAAATCTTTTAACAAGTTAAAATTATCTTTGCACTTTTTTGTCCATACAAACTTAATTCCCTTTGTTTGTAAAGAAGTGATGGGATGAGAAATCTTATATAACCCTTCTATAAACCTTTTGTAGTATCTAAATAATCCCATAAAAGATCTAACTTCTGAAACATTATTTGGTGCTAGCCATCCTCTAATGGCTTCAATATTCTCTAGATCTACTGCTATACCTTCTTCTAAAATAATGTGCCCCAAATAATGGATATGTTATTGGTAAAAAGAACACTTGCTTAGCTTGGAATACAATGGATGTCCCCTTAGTACTTGCAGCACCAATCTCAAGTGATGTTCATGCTCTTCCTCAGACTTAGAATAAATAAGTATGTCATCCAAGAATACAATAACAAAATTATTGAAATAATTTCTGAATATTCCATTCATTAAGCACATAAAGAAAAGTGTTGGATTGGTCAATCCAATTGACACCACTACAAATTCATAACGACCATATTTGGTTCAAAAGGTTGTCTTACTGATGTCTTTTTCCTGGATTCTTACCTGATGGTATCCGGATCTCAAGTCTATCTTTGAAAATATCTTTACTCCTCTTAGTTGATTAAAAAGTTCATCAATTCTATGCAGAGGGTAATTGTTCTTCAGAGTGGTTTTATTCAGTTTTCTGAAGTCAATACATAACCTCAATGTTCCATCCTTATTTTTAACAAAGAGTATTGGTGCTCCCCAAGGTGAAACACTTGGGTGTATGTACTCTTTCTTCAACAATTCTTCCAGTTTCATTTGCAATTATTTTAATTATGGTGTGCTCATTCTATAAGGAATTTTTTATGCTAGGGAAGCTCTTGGTACTAAGTCAATATAGAAATATATCTCCCTCTTTATTGGAAATCCCGATATTTATTGGAATATATCTTCAAACTCTTGCAATACTGAAAAATCTTCAAGGCTTGGCCCTTTTGTCTTTTCTAGTTTTTTTGCATGATCTACATGCAATTGAAAACCCTTCCTAAAACATCTCTTTAACTGTAAGGCTGAAATATCCCTTATAGAAATGGGTCTCTCGTTTCCTTTCACAATGCTCTATTTTCCTTCTCCATCAAGACATGTAAATGTCTTTTCATGACAATCTAGGACAACATGATGCTTGTCCAACCAACCCATTCCAATTAGGATGTCATAGGATCCTAATGGTATGAGGTTCATATCAACAAATGCATTTACTCCATTTATATTTATTGGAAAGCCTCTGAGTTTTTCATTGATCCTTCTTTTGGTTCCAGTGGCTAGTTGAACCAAACTTGATTTTTCGAGCTTACTTTTCTCCAAATGTAATATGTCCACTAATTTAGGATCAATGTAGCAATGAATTTATCCCGAGTCAATTAAAATAGCAACATGTTGATTAACGATCTTACATTCCACTTCAGTCATATGGGATTGGTTATATGTAAATTGTTGTGGATATTCCACTGGAACAATTTGTCACAACACATATGATAAATAACTGAAATCTTTATTATTAAGGTTATTTTTCCTTTAGATTTCCAAAATATTTAGTTATTGATTTTTCTGCTTATGCATAAAATAGATAAAATTCAGAAAATAGAGAACAGTAAAATACAATCACACCATCCACAAATAAACATAAGATATGACCTAGGAAACACAATACGAGAGAAAATCCATTTAGAAGGTGAGGCTTCTTTGTTTTCTTTTATCTGGTATAGAAATGATTCAAGTACAAAGAAATAAGCACTCTCTATGGAGTTTCCTTTGACCTATGGCCTGTATGGCTTATACATAATCTCTCTTCCTCTATTATGCTCATAAAATACCACTCTCAGATGTTTTTCTCAACTATGGAACAAGATACAATGAAAAAGAATGGAACCCCTTCTTCTCCTAGTGGCCTAGTATTTAACATAGCCCGATAGCCATCTAGGGGTAGTTTTTTACTTCCTCAACCCTCAATTGTGGTAGGGTTTTGGACCTTCTACAATATTATTGAAATTACATATGTGGCTAGCCCCATATACATGAGTAATGGGAGATAATGTGGCATCCTCTTGTACCATGGTGGTCAACATGGTAGGTCAACTTGGAGGGGACATAACTTTTGCATACGAACTCTAGTTGATGAATGGTTTGCACCATTGGAAAGATCTTTGAATGTAGAACACTTTCAAAGGGGTGAGGATAAGGTCTACACACCAAAACTCAAAAAACATCATTTAATGCCTCAAAATCGCTCCAAAAGGTTTTGGACCCCAATTTTCCAAATTGGGACATACCACTAAAATGACCTTGCAAATTTATTCCTCCAATTTTTTCCACTCTAAAAGCATCGATATAGATGATAAACAATATAATGATCCAATATGGATCAATTGGTATTCTACTTGTTGATCTTCTAAGTTTTCATATATTCTTGGAATACTTCTTCCCATGTCTTCTACTATAGTAGCCTCTTGGATGTTGTGCATGGTCTTCATTTTGTCTTCTTTGTGAGGACAATCCTTGTACATGTGTTCTTCCTTGCATCCCCAACACTTGATTGGTGGTATTTCCCTTTTTCCCAAGGAGTCTTCCTTCTTAGATTCGTTATTATCCAACTAATCTTGCTAATTTTTATTAGGTTTGCTTCTATTGGAAGGACGTTTGAATTCCTTCCTTCTATAATAATAATTTTCCTTCTTCTTATCCTTCTAAGAATTTTGCAAATATTATTTTCCATTTCCTTGCTCATACATGTACTTATCCTTTCTAATGGTTTCTGTCAAATTCCTAGGCTCATCATATTGAATATTCTCTTTATAAAATGATGACAGTCAACTCAAAAACCTTTATACTTTCACCTTCTCATCCTTGATAAATCCCACATACTTCAGTAATCCTAAGAACTTGTTTTATATTCTCCCATAGTCATTCTCCCCAACTAGAGTTCAAAGAACTCTTTCATTTTCTTGTCATAGTAGTGATATCAAATATACTCTTTCTAAAAATACTTCTTGAACTACTTCCAAGTGATCCTACTCTCATTGATGTGATCAACTTGCTTCAATTGATCCCACCACATAACATATTTTCCATGCAAATGGTAAGTGGCCATTTTGGCTTCTAGATTGGGAGAATAGTTGTGCAACTAAAAATACTATTGGAAAATTGGTTGTCATTGATGTCAATCCTATAAGAAGCCCCAGCACAGGTTCAAAAGCCCCTAGAAGTGATGAGTTTATTTGAATGAGTCTCCAAAGTGGTCCCATTATGGTGTAGATATAATCATGGCTCTCACGGGAGGACACTTTGAAGAATCATACAAGATGCCATAGTTGTTAAGAAAAGAAGTTACAATGTATGGTCAAGAAGTCCTAAAAATATGGTAGAAAGCCCCAGAGGTGTGGTCATGAAACCAGAAGTTGATTGAAGAAAAATAGTATGAAGGATATTGAAAATGAATGCAAAACATCCATGGATTAATAGTTCTCATCAAGTCATTTCAAACGGTAGGTGGAACACCAAGGGGTTCCTCATGGTTGAGGAGATATGCCCTCTTAAATATGATCATGTAATGTATGGTCAAGAAGTCCTAAAGAAGCCCCAAAAGTGTGGTAACAAAACCCCAAAAGTAAAGGAATAAAGTCCCCAAATTCATCCCTAATTGTACAATGAATTAAAGATGAAATTAAGTATACAAGGACAAGTCAACCCTACAAGAGAAATTAAAATTAAAATAATATTTGCCCCTAAAAAGTGTTCCAAACAAGAAGTTATAGGTCGACCCTAAAGTTAAGTAAAGGAAGTGTTTGAAAGGGTACAAATACACATTAAGAACCTCTCACTTTCATCATTCAATCTTGTGATCTCTTATCACAATCTTGGTAGCGAATTTCAGATGGAAGATGAAGGGAAGAAGGGAGAAATTCCAAGGGAAGATGAAGTCTTATGATGATGTGTTCTAAGGTATGTTCTTTAAAATTCATCTTGGAATTTTCACTGTAAATTTTTTATAGAATGATTCAAATACAGAAACTTGGAGACTATTGAGAATACATATCAAGGTACTTGTGGTACAAATTTTAGCTTCTGGCTCATTTTACTTTTGGACATACACTATGTGGAAGATAAGGTTTTTGACTAGTCCTGTAACTAGTCTCAAATATGTGTTCCTGGTAAAACAGTCATAAATTCTTCAAAGAGGATCCAAATTCTGTGAGACCAATTGCATTGGAAATAGTACATTCCTTAGTATTTGTTGTGTGAGTTTCAGAATCAGATATCAAATATTGAGTGTGTGGCATGTTGTACACGTTATCTCTCCATAATAGGCCAAAATTCAGGGAGGTCTGCCATTTGCGTTATATCTCTTTTTCAGTGATGATTCAAGGAGCAAAACTTGGAGGAATTTCACAGAATATATAAAATAAGATTGGGTACAAGTTTCAGACCTTAATTCATTACAAGTATGGAGTTATACTTGTTGGAAGTTATGGTTTGTGACTAATCCAGAAACTAGTCCCAAACAGGTGTTCGAAATAAATTTAAGAAGTGATGTTGGGGTTTATATGTGGACCTAAGTGGACCTAGGATATTTATGTGGACCTAGTTTTGATGTATCAATGATAGTGACAGTGACAGTGATAGTATATATGGACCTAGTTTGATGATGATGATGTATCAATGATAGTGACAAAGACAATCACATAACTTATCTTCAGTGACAATTACTTATGATAAGATTGATGTCGACATCTGGTGCAGATTTGTGTGAGGAATTTGGAGTAGATTAGTTGAGGACCTAGCATTGATATTGGATCAAACCATATTGTGAGAGTAATTTTGAAAAAAGGGTGGAAAGGTGGTGCAAGGAAAGAGATCAAGGTGGTGGTGATGTACTCTTGTTTTCCATGATATATTAAGTATGGTTGAATTTAGTTATAATTAGTATAGATTATTTTTAATTTCAAAAGCATTTAGAAGGATTAAAAAATAATTGATGGAAAATGTTTTAGATCAAAATGATTTTATATTGGTTTGTTTACTTATTATGATCTTTGTTTGGGAGGAATTATGATGCTCCCCACTTCAATTCTCACAAGTGACATGTTGCAATGGCTTAGCACCATGTTTTTTATCTTTCTTGTACCTCGACCAACTTCGAAATGAGAAATATTAGGAGGTCTTCTTTGGGGAAAATTTCTTCGAAAAAAAAATCCACTTAACATTTCTAAATACAACAAACAAATATGAAAAATATTTAAATAACAAATCAAACAAAAAAAAACAAAAACACTTAACATTTCTAAATACAACAAACAAATATGAAAAATATATAAATAACAAATTAAACACATAAAAATAAAAAAATATAGGGATAACCATAAATTTAAACATATGAATTGGTAGATCATGGGAATAACATGTATTGAATTACTTTTTAATATTTTTTTTTTTCAATGCATGGGTGAAATGATTTTTGCATTGATTTTCATTCTATGTAGTTGATCTTCACCCTTTGTGTCTACAATATATCATATGTCAACATAATAATGGAGAATTCTAGAAACTCTAGAAATGATTATTGTTAGAGTTTGTTATGCATTGTTATACTCTCGTTAGGATTATTTCCCTAATTATTTCTCAGATCCTATTTCTTAGGAATCTGTTCAAACTACTAAACTGTGTTGTATTCCTATAAATGTATTTGATGTTGGTGTAATGAATGTGAAGTGAGTTGTTGGAAGTCTCTAGTATGATTTGTGTCTCACCTGAGAGTTGCATCTCATATTTCCCATACTTTGTCTTTTCATTTTCTATTAGATTGTTGGTGAGAGGCATGGAGAGATTGAAAATCGGTAAAGTTAAAAGACTGAGTAAGGTATATGTAACTCACGGCTTGGATTTTTCATTGGTTAAGAGTGTGGCCCCATGTCGATTATCTTCTATAATGACTGCAGATCTTATGTCAAAGATCACTTCTTCTAAGAGATCACCCACCATGGAGTGCTATATTCCCACCGTGGAGCATTGTCACCGAGGCATTGGTTGAATTTCAAAGGGGATAAGATGTAAGCCTTAGTT
Organism: Picea mariana; assembly: GCA_032191745.1. Taxonomy (NCBI): domain Eukaryota; kingdom Viridiplantae; phylum Streptophyta; class Pinopsida; order Pinales; family Pinaceae; genus Picea; species Picea mariana. The sequence continues at coordinate 296,991 of JASDQU010102732.1, read as the reverse complement.
TCCATTACTTGTTGAGTAGTGAATAGAAACAGAGACATTGAATCAATGTGGTGGAGAGAAAATGCCCTTTACGAGCACTCCAAGAGTTACTTCAGACATTATTATTTGTTGTATACTACCTATAGCCATTGTTATTTGTTGTACGTTTCTTGTATCCACTGGGAGAGAGTTGATCGTTGTCTATAGGAGGTCTCTCAATTGCTTTTCAACTTGGGTCGGCCACGAACTATGCGGATCCACACGCAATTTCAAAGTAGGAGAGTTTGTTGTGTGGGGTGTGAGATGACCGTACCAATTTTATATGTGGATGCATTGGGTGAATTTTTGAAGATATTGTGTTGATGCTGGAAGAGAAAGGCGTCACCACATTGACAAATAAAAAAAAAACAATTAAAGAAGAGAGGTATATTTATTTTCCATTATTTCGCGATGGTTTAAGTAGAGTGAAATGAGAGTTTTGTTTAATGGTTTTGAATTTGTATGGAATTTATTTGAAATGGTTTTGTATAAGGGAGATGTTTCATTGTAAAGGATTGATCCAGGTGGATATTGGTGGTCACCCATCTATTCCAACTAGCTCTTCTTGACAGTTTGTAGTTCAACACGTTTCTCTGTAATGATGACATTTCTTTGTAATTGTGGGTTCTACACTTCTCGAACTATCCTGAAGATATACATAGCATCCCATTGGATATTGGTGGCCACCCACCTATTCCAACTATCTTATTTTGGAAGTTTCCATGTTAGTACATCTTTATGTACTTCCAGGGCCATTTTGAGGCCCTTAACAGTGTTTTTTTGGATTTCCACAGTCAAACTGTAGATAGAGTCAAAGTTTGACGGCATAATGTACATTTCTAAAAATACCTTTCCAATGGGATTTCACACGCCTAAAATGAAGATCATATGCAAAAGTTACGACCCTAAGAATTTGAGGTACCGACTTACCCGTCGGGGCCCACATAACTCTTGGCATTTCATCTCCTAGGGTTAGGATTTTGGATGTCTAGGGTTTTGACATTAATGAGTAATGTTAAAAATGCCTTTGGAGCCTCATTGTAATCATTCTTCTTAGACGGATGTGCATAGAATCCACATCTCTTCTCAAAGATAACTATCACGATTCAAGCAAGTTGTTTCCAGTTCTATAGTTTTATAGTTTCAACCTATTTTATTTATTCAATAGAATTTATTGTTCATTGGATATATGTTGTTTTTCTCCATATCGTTGTGTTATTGTATTCACTTTGTTATTCATTTTGTTCCTCTCATAAATCTAGAACAGTGGTATCAAAGTGGTCTGCTCTTCATTAATTTTTCTTTGTACATGTCTCCGACAAGATCTAGGTACAAGAAGTTGGGACTAGAACCAATCGAGCTTCTACAATATCGGTCGCATCAAGACTGAGAAAAACTCATGGGGGATGAGACTAAATATTATGGAGTAGGAGATCCTTTTAAAATGTTTCTCGAGGAAGCCCTTGTGCGATAAAGGAACGAAATGATTAATAACTTTGCACAGATCCTTCGGCAGCTGCCCACAAGAGACACATCTTCATCAAGAAGCCATGCAACCCCATTCAAGGTAAGAGAAAATTTTGATATTCCATTATTTGAAGGACTGATAGATGCGGATGTTGTAGATAAATGGTTGAATCTGCTCGAAGGGTATTTTTTGGTCCACAATTTTTTCGACGGGGAAAAGATTACTTTTTCACTCCTCAACGTCATCCCCCATGTTAAGGACTGGTGGGATACTTACTCTGAGAAAAGGACCATAGAGGAATATGAAATATTTTCAATCGGCCCCACATGGGATTCCTTTAGGGATGGCATTAAAGAATAGTACTACCATGTTGGAAGCTACAAGGACCAGTAGACAAGATGGACCATGTTGCGTCAGGAAAGGGACCAGACAGTACAAGATTTCACCAATAATTTCCATACCCTGTGCACCAAATTGGGTATCAAAGAATTTGAACGACATCTAGTGCTCAAATACCATGGTTTTCTTCATAGATAAATTCAAATAGAAATGGATTTTCTGTAAATCTCATCATTAGGTGCGGCTTATAGATATGTTGTCAAGATCGAGAAGAAATTTAAGCAGAAGAGGTGAGAATTTGGATATTCAAACTCCTCACAACCGAAGCAAGGAAATGGCGACCCCAACCCAAAAAACAAGGGACGGAGAAAATATAGCCACTCTCAAGAAAACTAGTCCAACCCGTAACACAAGAAGGGTAATGAGAAGTCGAAGAAGGACACAGGAAAGTGGTGTGAATGCCATAAAATCCCTTGGCACAACATCGAAGAATGTCACTCCAAGCAATCACTGGTGATCGATATGAAAGCTTTCGAGTCAAAGGTAGATTCTAACTCTTAATCAAATCTAGAAGGAGGGAAGCAGATTCTCAATGTCGAACCCAGCGCCACTGTCACTACCACCAAAGTCCATCAAAGCGAACCAGAAGATCCAGAGGAAGGGAAATGCCTCTTTCACTCACATATGTGGGTAAAGGGGGATCCGCTTCATTTCATTGTCAATAGTGGCAGTTAGAAAAACTTGATCTCAACATAGGTCGTTAAGCGGTTGGACCTACCTATGACACTGAACCTACAACCCTACACCATCAGTTGGCTTCACCAAGGAAGAGATCTTCGCATCATCCAAGAATGTCATCTTCCCTACGACATATAACCCTTCAAAGATGAGGTATTGTGTGATATTGATCCCCTTGAAGTTTGTGATGTTATTTTAGGGAAACCATATTTGTGGAATTGACATGTTGTGTATGAGTCTAGACCCTGCAGTGTTATTATTACTTTGGGTAGACAATTGTATAGGATACCGGAGGTAGCACCGCCTACCACTATTTCTTTAATCTCTTCTAATAATTGCAGTAAGGTCATCTCATAGACTGGGAAGTTCATATTCTTTGTGATATGTGCTCACAGTAAGCAGAAGGTCATCACCACATCCATGACCTCTACAAAGAGACTCTCTTTGTAGAAAAAGCAAGTGGACAAGATCGTGGAAGAGTGTAGATACATCTTCTCTGCATCCACTGGGGTACCAACACACTTCCAAGTCAATCATGCAATTGATCTAATAACCCCCGATACACCTCTACCTAATAAACGATTATATCTTTGCTCACTGATGGAAAATAACAAAATCAAGCATCAAATCCAAGAGTTTCTTCAAAAGGGGCACATTAGACCCATCTTCTCCCCTTGTGGAATCCCGATTGTACTAGTGCAGAAGAAATATGGGACCTTCCGTCTTTGCATTGATTACAAAGCATTAAGCAAAATCACAGTCAGGAACTGGTACTCAATTCTCTGAATTGATGACCTTCTTGACCAAATCAAGTGGGAAAATTCCTTCAGCAAGATTGACCTAAAGTCTGGCTACCACCAGGTTCCCATCGAACTGACGGATGTATGAAGACAACTTTCAAATCTAAAGAAGGTCTATTCGAATAGTTGGTCATGCCCTTTGGCTTAACAAATGCACCAACCACTTTCATGAGGTTGATAGATGATTTATTGAGACCCTTCACCAACTCTTTTGTGGTGGTATATCTGGATGGCATCCTCATCTTCAGTAGAACTTGGGAGGAGCACATGCAACATATTCAACAGGTTTTAGGCACTCTGTGGCAGCACAAGATATATGACAACTTGGAAAAAATCTCCTTTGGCATGAACATGGTTCAATACTTGGGCTACATTGTTGACGAGTATGGGGTACATGTGGATCCAACTAAAATACATGTCATTCGTAGCTGGCCAACCCCAACCACACTAACCGAGATTCGAAGCTTCTTGGGACTTGCCAACTTCTACTGACGGTTCATGTTGGGATTCTCCCATATTGCATGGGCCCTCAACCAAGTAACAAAGGGCAGTGGTAGGGAGACGTTCACATGGGGGAAGGCACAACAATGAGCATTTGATGATTTGAAACATCACTTGTGCTCAGCTCCAGTACTCTCCTTACCCAATCTACAACAAGAGTTAGATATTGATATTGATGCATCCTACTATGTTGTAGGTGTAGTTCTCACTCAGCACAGTCCAGTAGCATACCATAGTGAGACACTCTCAGATATCGTCCAGAAATACCCCACCTATGAAAAGGAAATGTATTCCATTTTGCAAGCCTGTCGTCAATGGAAACATTACATTCTGGGAAAGGAGAAAATCATCCACATTGATCACAAGCCTCTGCAGTTCATATGGACATAGGGGATGTTGCAAAACGACCACCATCAAAAGTGGTCCACATACCTGCAGTAGTTCCATATCAACGTCGCGTATAAGAAAGGGATAACAAATCATGTCATTGACTTCCTCAGTCAACCTCATGTGGTTGTACTCACCATTGTGCTTCATTCCTGTGGGCATGAGGCATCTGAGTGCCCCCAACTTTATCAGCAATATCCTCACTTCGCCACCACCTATCAGCTCTTGTGTATAGGCACGAGTGTCACCGATTTTCACATTCAGGATGGAATGTTATGCCATATGGGCCACCTTTGTGTTCCTACAAGAGAGTTTTCAAAGCTGATTTCAAAGGCTCACTACAGTCGAATGGAAAGACATTTTTGCATGGATAAAACTGTGGTCGTTCTACAATAACATTTTTATTGGCCAAAACTTCGATAGTGCATCAACAAGTATATCATATCTTGCACTTATTGTTCCATTTCCAAGTCAACCATCAAGAAGCAAGGCTTATATACCCCTCTTCCTACTCCCAAGATGCCTTAGGAATCCATATCAATGGATTACATGTCTGGCCTTCCATCTACCAAGGAAAGAAATGATTGTTTATTTGTGGTGGTTGATCGATTTTCGAAGATGGACATTCTCACAGCCTGTAAGAAGAGAATCACAGTGGAAGATACTGCCAATATATTCTTCGAACAAGTGTGGGTCCATTTTGGGATACCAAATACCATCATCTCTGATCGGGACAATAGGTTCCTCAACACATTTTGGTCGACTCTCTAGTCATTGTTGGACACCAAGTTCACTAAATCCACTACCTTCCACCCTCAAACCAATGGCCAAACAAAGTTTGTCAATAGGATGATTGTGCACATCTTGCGCATGTATAACTCTAAGCATATGCGTACATGGGATGAGAGTATTCCCTATGTTCATCACAACTACAATAGGGCTCTCCATAGCTCCATCAGCCATAGCCCATTTCAGGTGGAGCTCGGATTCCAACCCTTGGGTCCCATTGATGTTGCACTACCTCTTGTAACCACATAGACAAAATATTCTCATGTTCATTCTAAGGCCGAAAAATCCACTAGACTCATTGAACAGGTTCAACACATCCACCAACAGGTCCATGAGATTTTGTAGAAATCCAATTTTAAGTACAAGCCACACCATGATCAACATCGGGTACCGCAGTGGCCGGGCAGGTCAGAAAAAAGAAAGAATCAATCATACAATGCTTTACCTAATTTGATAGCTAAATTAATTGTT
>JASDQU010102732.1:272882-291430 GCA_032191745.1 Picea mariana | reverse complement strand
AAGTTTCTCACAATCTTCTTCTTTCTTCATCATTTGGACATTCCTTACTTCTCCTATTCTTCTTTCTTCTTCAAGTAGAGTTTTCAAGGAAATGGTTTCTTCTCTCAGTTTCTCAAAGTCTTCTAATTGTTTCATCAAGATTAAAATTGTCATTTCACAACTACCCAATTCACTTCTTAGTTTTCTTTGCGTGTCTTTGAGCTTGCTATTTTCAATCTCAACATGCTTCAATTTTTTAAGATTCTCATCTTCTTGTTGAATAATTTTTTCTTCATGATTTTATTCTTCTCCATTGGAATTTTCTTCTTCGGTGTCATTTCTTTCAATCCTTGGATAAGGACATTCAAATTCAACATGACCTACTCCTTCACAATTAAAGCAAAAGAACTGACCTCTATTTTCTTCTTTGAAATCTGAGATGTTGTAATTTGCTTCAACTTCTTCTTCTTCTTCTTCTTCTGCATCTTCTCTTACATAAAGGTCTTGTAGCTTGTCCCAAAGCTCTTTTGATGATGCACATGATCCCACCTTGGATTTCACTGAATCTGTCAATCCATCCAGGATGGTATCTATTGCCAATTTGTTGTTCCTTTTTGCTTCCTTCTGAGCTGCAGTCTTTGGTTTCTTCAAAGCATTGTATCCTTAAGCAACTGAGAACCAAACATCTGCCCCAAGAGACTTCAAGTAAGTTTCCATTCTATTACTCCAGTATTAAAAATTGCTTCCATCAAATGGTGGAATCCCATTTGGAATTTTGTCTTCCATTTCTTCTTAGGATCTTCCTTCCAGTGGTTAAATTGTACTGAAGGTAACCTGCTCTTATACCAATTGTTGATACTGAGAGGGGGGTGAATCAGTATCAAGTAAAATTTAAAACCTTTTTCAACTTATACTTAAACCATTCAACTATATCTAATGAGCAATGAACAATAGTATAAGATTTACACCAATACACCACAATACACCATGCACAATATATGAGAAATAATCAATAGTTATTGTTCAAGGGAAGTAATGACTTCCAAAGGTAGCTACAGCTTCCAAATGTAAAGGGAGGGATAAACCTCCAAGAGGAAGATACAATCCTCCAATATCAAGAGAGAGTTTAAATCTCCATCCTTGCCCCTTCCTTCCACCCAACAATATATGAGAGATAATAAAACTTTACATTAAATCATCACCATCAACCAATCATTACATTGAACCTGATAATGCTTCCTGAGACTTCTTCAATTTCTACAATTCTTCAATTCTTGGAGTACTCTGATCCTGTAGATAATATTACTCAATGTATTCTCTGAAACTCCTCCACTTTTCACTCCTTGAATCCTCCCCAAAAAGAGGTTATAGAAAGAATGGTAGACTTTATTCAATTCTGGTCTATTCAGGAGAGTGAACTTGCACAGAATGCCCCGTGCTCAATAATTAACATCCGATTCTAACACTCGCACACAAGAAACTAAAGTATGTACTCTTTTCAATGAAATTTGTCCCACTTAATTTGGATTCTTTATGAATAAGTTATGATTGTTTTACCCGGAACACTTGTTTATTGACTAGCTTCAGGACTGGTCACAAACCCTATCTTCCACCGAGTGTATCTCCAGAATTATAGTGAATCAAGAGCTGAAATTTTTACCAGAGGTACCTTGATATGTCTTATCAATACCATAGCGATTTCACCATCTAAATAATTCTAGAAAAAAGGTTATAGCAAAAATGGTAAGATGACCTGAAAATAACATACCTTAGAACACATCACCAAAAGACTTCATCCTCCCTTGAAATCCAGCCTTCTTTTCTTCTTATTACCTATGAAATTCGACTTGTATCAAATGAATGTATAATTATTTTTATTTATACCATTTATGTCACTTCCTTTTAACATTAGGGCTGACCTAACACTTTCTTATTTTGTAATTCTTTTCTTTAATTATTTTCAGGGCCTACATGTACTTCCTTCTTCAATTCACTTTGTCATCTTCAAAAATTCATTTCTCCTCAACCATGAGAATCCACCTGACATTCCACATACCACCGGAAACAACATGATGTATACTATCCATCCATGGGTGTTGTATCTGCATGTGCATTTTCCTTCATGTCCAAATACCTTCATCAATCTTGCAGTCCAAAACCCATGACTAGGGTTGACATCAATGACAACAACCAATCTTCCAACAGATCTAACTGTTGTTACTTTACAAAACGTGCAGGAAACAATATTTGTTAGACTAAATAATTTAACAAATTCATGAAAATTATGTACAATTGTGTTCCAATAATGCATCAGAATTCCTTCTTCTAGTTCCTTATGAAATTACCTACCTAGATTAATTTTCTGGGTGGATATATGGATTCCTCTATCCAAGAACTTTCTAATGATTTGTCCCTTTCTAAATTATGAGTCTTAAGCAGAAAGTTATGGCCATTTGAATATTACCCAAGAATTCCTTTTGTTCACAGCTTAACCAGGTGCAAATCTAAACTGTATTTATTTTTCTTTGTACCTTTGCTTTTGGAGATTTGATAGGATCCCAACTGGGCTCCTTCATCATCATAATTTGGACAATCTTTCCAAGTTTCACCTCTTTCTGGGTTATGGTATTCTAGATGTACAACCTTCTGAAGTTTCAAGCCAACTAGTATTTTTTTGGCCCCGAATGCTTCAGGTACCTTCTATGCCCTCTTAAACATTTTCAACATGCCTAGAATTTTAATTTATCTCCATGAATGTGTTCTATGGTTCAAGAGATTTCCATAGACTTCTCTTGTGCCTCAATCTAATTATGGATTAGGAAGTTATGTCCTTAAGAAGTTAATTGGGGCTTAAAGTTTACTCTCCATTGTTCGGGCTACAAATAACTCATCCTAACTCTGTTTGAGGAATGGGATACACTGTTAGAAAGTTGTCACCAAGATCTTTAATTTTATCTACAAATGTTATGCATTGGGAGAAATATTTTTTAGTAGCTAAAAACACTATTTAGGGCCTGAAAAATGCCCTGCAAAAACATAACTTTCAAAAATACAAAACATTTCATGAAAAATCATTGGTTTTCTATTGTTGTAGTCCACCAAATCGACTTCATGCACACCAATTCTAAATTATACACCCATAATTAGCATGTGCAATTTCTACACGTGCAATGCCAAAATGTAGCGTATGCACCACGTACCCATATCTAGTATGCACAACTTTTGTGTCACGTGCCCATATCTAGTGCGCACAACTTTTGTGTTGCACAGCAATATCTAGTGTGCATAAATTTTGTGTCACAAACCAATATTTTGTGTGCATTGCAAGCTCCACACCACACCACATCAAGTTTCAGTGCTCTCACACCATGCACCAATACTCCCCGTACACCACCAATTCTACTTTCCTGTGGCATGAATATTTAACGTGCACGCACCACACACAAACTTTGTATGCGCACCAACAAATTTTCACTATGCTCTACGAACACTCAATGTGCATGCCTTGCACACCAATATTATTCATGCGCCACAAGATTTTCATTATGTGATGCCAAGTTCTAGTGCACTCACCCGCGCACCAATAGCATAACTGCGCTTCCAATTTTGCACTGTCCAGTGCAAAAATTTAATGTGCATACCTTGTGCACCAATATTTTTCGTGCATCACCAGCTATGCACTGCGCAATGCCATATTTTAGTGTGCACATTTGCGCACCATTATTTTTCCATGGAGAAAGAAATTTTAGTGCACACACCCACACACCATTATTTTTCAACGCATCACCATCTTTGCACCGCGCAACACCAAATTTTAGTGCACATCCACACACCATTATTTTTTCGCGCTTAGCTAATTTTTACATAATTCTGACTCGTGAACTTTGTATTCATCTCTAGCCGATACAAGTCCGGTGTTGAAAAAGAATCTCTGTAGTTAAACTTCACAGGGCCATTTTTTTTTATCATGTAAACCCAATTTGATCTTTGCATAGGAATTTTGACATTTTCCCATCGAATTCCTCCATAATTTTGTTGCAGAAATTGGGGCTTTTACCCAATTTCTCCCAATTTTGTCCTGGGCACCATGGTTGCTCTGTAAAATAAAAAACAAGACCATCTACATGCCCAAATTTCCCCCTTAGAAATTGAAATTTCTTATTTCTAATTTTTGGGCTCGATTCTACACATTACCCATGACATTTCTCTAAATTTTACTGTAGTTGCAAACATACTCCAGAAATTAATTCTCTACAAAGTTTTGCTTCAACATTCTTCTAACTCAACCCATTGTTAGGTTTTGAAAAAGGTAAAAATATCCTCCTTATTCCCACAGTTCATGATATAATCTTGATTGAATTTTATGTTAATTAGGGATAAATAGGATAGAAAATGATTAATATGTCTTCTAGTGATATTATTGAAGTTATATTAAATAGATTATAAAATATGATTGGAATTGTTTGATTTTGTTACAAGAATGGATAAACATTTTCAAACCCGATATAGAAAAAGAGATCTTGAAGATGCGTAAGCTATTGGAAGTTGAGGACTTTTGGCGCAAAGCAGTTTTGAAGATGATTGATTTTCTATCTTGTAACTTTATAATAGTAAAGAAATCCTCAGGATCTCTCGATCCTCAGTATGGATTAATTTACCCATATTATTATAATTTATATAGGTTAATATATCCTGAAAGGAAAAGGGAAGAATTTCATCCAAGTATTCAAACTCGGAATCGCTCTGCGCAAGCAATTTTTGTAAATGTTGTACCAGCTATGGAATCAATAAAAGCTTTGAACGTTTTCATCATTTCTACATACTGAGTTTCTAGTAGCAATGCTTCTGAGGACCAAGGGCCCAGTCTGAAGGAGTTACTGTCTCAATCTGTAATTGTATCAGTTTGATTTATGTTTTGTGATTCAAATCTCTTTCACAACAGTTAAGATTAATGGATAAGTGTGTTAATAGTTTTATGATGTTTACGTACAGAAGATAGACATTTCCCTTGAGTGTTAATGATTGTTGTTCCAACTTCCATTACTGTAGTTTGTTGCTTGACAGTTCCTCACATTTTCATACGCGTTGTTCCTTTTACTTAGATTCACATTTGTTGTTCCTTTCAATTAAGTTACATTTGTCGTTCCTTTCATTTAAAGTTACAATTGTTGTTCCTTTCAGTTAAGTTACATGTGTTGTCCCTTTTGATTAGATTACAATTGTTGTTTCTTTCAACATATAGAGTAATTTGATATTTCCTTTCCAGCAATTTGATGCATAGTTTATAGTTAATTCTGCAAGTCTCTATTTAGATTCAATTACTGCTTTTTAGTTAAATAAATTCAACAGATTAGTTAGTTCATTTTCATTCGCAACATGTTAGTAATCAGATTTCAATTCCGTTCAGTCAGATCTTAGTCTTAGAATCTTTAATGAACATTTGAGGAACTTGATTGTTGATAAACTCAGGTTTTCTTTAACTACGCAATTTTAGCCTCTATGAGCTATCTGCATAGACTTTGCTGATATTCTTGAGATAAAAGACGAATCCTCGGGTTGATGAATTAATGTTAAACTAAGGCATTTTTTAGACATCTTTAGAACCCAACATTTTGGCATCGTTGCTGATGAGAATGTCAAAGTTAGCATAGGTTGTGTCTCTGGAGGACGAGGTATTGAAGACGAAAGGTAAGAACCTACGCAGGAAATAAGTAAGATGATTATGCCAACACTTACCTCCAGTTGACACTTAATAGGTTATATAGGTGTTTATTTTGAATTTCTTTTTGTGTGAACTATGTATGACTAAGAAGAAAGATCTTGAAAAAACAAAACCCCCACCAAAAACTACCAAAGCCCAGGGTTCGATGCTCCCTGGGAGAAGCACTTTCATAGACGAGATCATCTGAAATGATGAATCTCAAGCTTCGGTTGGACCTAGAAAAGGATCCACCTGAATCCCTCAGGTAGTAGTTTCACCAACTGTAGCCCACGCTGAGATTCATAGAAAAACTGAAGGGACTAAGAAAAGCTTTCAAAGCATAGATCTTCCACCCCTCAACCTTTTAGAAGAGGGAAATTCTCATAATCTGGAGGAACGAGAAGGAGAAACCAGCAGGGTTGCCAAGGTAGACCCGTCACCACCCCCTGATCCTGAATCTCCTGTAAAAGAAGAAGGCATACCCGAAATCCCAGATAGAGGGAGTGCAATCAAATCCCCTAGGGGATCAAGTAATCAATCAAAAGAATACCCAGGACAAGAAATTCCTGAAGATTGTTGGAATATCTTCAACCAAATGGCGCAACCAAATCAACAAGGACCCCAGACCTTGATGTTAGAATATCTGATAGTTGATCCAATCACCAATGCCCCCATGAAAGAAAACCGCGTACAAAACCTTCCAACCTTCCATGGATTGATATCAGAAGACCCGGACGCATTCTTATTCGAATTTGATGTCCTATGTAGAGAGTATGATTACACCTCTAAACCAAAAAAATTAAAATTGTTCCCCTCCACTTTGAAAGGAGAAGCTCTACGTTGGTTTATGGGATTGGGAGTCGAAAATATAAACTCATGGGATGAGATGAAACAGGCCTTCTTGACAAAATACCAGGATTATTGTAGGACCAAGGACTTAAAAGATGAAATCTTTCAAATGACTGCAAAAGAAAATGAGACGTTAGAAGAATATGTTGAAAGATTCCAATATAATTTACAAAGGTCTCCTTATGGAACATTACCAGGTGAGGTGTTCAAAGCGCCTTTGATAAAAGGAATGAAAGATAAATGGGTAGAAACATTGAATTTAATGGGTAAGGGTGACATTTATCAAGAAACTTATGATAACATCGTTCTATTGTGCATCAGGTGCTCACTAGGAAGTACACAGACCAGATCAGGAATGCGGACTTCCCTCACCAGAAATAGCAATATTACCAACGGGGGTGTTACGTGAGCTGAAGTTGGTAATCTCTTAGAAAATTTCAAAACAGATATTCTGAGCACTCTGACTACACAATTGGATGTGTTGCTGGCCAAAAAGAAACAAGAAGAACCAGAGTATACTTTGGCCATATTTTGCCACATATGCAGAAAAAAACATGGTCCAAGGGAATGCCCTTTGGATGTGGTTCGGGTTTGTGCTATTTGCGCCAAGGATCATGCAACGAAGCAATTCCCATCGCTCCCTGGACTGAAATTTGTCTTTAGAGAATCGGAAGAGGAAACAGAACCATTATATTTGATGGCTCAGCGTCGTCAATGGAAGGCTCGCCCTCCAAATACACTCCAGGACCCCTCCTCTTTCTTTTCTAGGCAGTATAATCAGCAGCAAAATTCTAGTAACACATTGTAGGGCCAGTTGTTTACTAATCAGAATGGGTATCCCCAACAATACCCACCTACAAATCCCACTTGGACGAACCAACTCGCTGCAAATCCCATCTGGAAGAATCAACCAACTGCAAGTTCCACATAGCCTAACTCACAATACCCCACCTCTTCCTGGAAAAATTCAAATAAAAACCCCTACCCTTTGCAATGGCCCAACACGACTGCCCAAAACCCAAATTGGAACCAGAATTGGTAGCACCCCATGGGGATAAAAAATCAGCCCATGGGGATGGCCCCTCAAACCCAACCCACATTGCAAGCTCCACTCCAACTGCCCCAGAACCCTCAATCGCAATTACGCCCTCAATTACCATCCCAACCCCAACCAAATTCTAATAATAGACTGGCCCAGCTTGTCCAGATTATGGAGAATGGGGAAGGGGAAACCAACTCGGTAGGGTGCAACGAAATTCGGTTGAGATCAAGGCGGATAATCTCTCCTGAAGAAAGTAACGTTTTCCAAGAGAAGGAGAATGAAAATAACAAAAAACCAGCAATAACACCCTCAACTGTGGTAATAATAGAAGAAATAGAGCAAAGGGGGAACACAGTCGAGTCACAGGATCCTGATAAGGATGCAACTCCTTCCCCTTCATTCCCTGAAATATTGATGATAGCAAAACCTGTTGTGTATCCTAACTTCGACATTGTAGGGGAACTTAAGAATTTATATGTCAATATCCCACTCCTGCAGGCTCTGCAAGACATTCCAATTTATGTAAATATAATCAAGGAACTATGTGGGAGGAAGCCTGTTAGAAAAATTAAAAACTCATCATCAACAATTCGTGTAGTAGGAGCTCTGTCTAATCTAATTCTAGGTAGACAAGAACTAGTCCAATATGAAGATCCAGGGAACCCCATAGTAACAGCTCAGATCCAGGGTTGTTATTTTCCAAATACACTAGTTGATTTGGGGGCGACCATCAATATCCTGACTATGGAAACCTGCAACACTCTGGGTTTTGACTCCTTTGACCCCACCCCAATTATGTTACAATTGTTTGATCGATCAGTGGTTAGACCAGTCGACACAATACATGATATAGCAATCTCAATCGAATCTTGGGAATATCCAGTGGATTTCCTCATCATCAACCCAAGAAGTGGACTCGAAGGGAATCCATTGATATTGGGAAGACCATGGCTCACAATAGCAGATGCGTACATAGGATGTCGAATTGGCAATATGACAATTGCTAGAGGAGGTGTCACAAAAAATATCATCTTATATCCTCCAGCCAAACCAAGCCCGACTTTCATATATCCACAATTTCCATCACCACGATATCCAAAAAAGGATCTACGAGCCCCTTTCACGCTGGAAGAATCTCTCTGAATCAAGAAACAATTAGAGGATGGCATAATCAGTGGGTTTATTAACAACCCAACCATCGTGGGTAACCCAATGTGCCAAATGCTCTAAGCTGTTATAGACTGTGAATCATAGGGAGACTCGCTGGAATATTTAATGGAACAACAAATCCTGACTACTTCCATTCATAATAGAAAATCCGTTGAGATTGCACCAGGGAAGTCTTTGAACATTAATGCCAATTTAGATGAGCAACAACAACAGAAGTTGATTCAAGTCCTTTCTAAATACCAACAATATTTTGCCTGGGAGTATTATGGCATGAAAGGTATTGATCTGCAACTCTGCACACACCACATTTATATTGAGAAAGATGCCCGACCTTTCCAACAGCCACGAATAAGATTGAATCCCCACCTCAGGGATATTGTTAAAGAATAATTACAAAATCTTTTGGACATAGATTTTATATATCCTATCTCAGATAGTCAGTGGGTTTCCCCATTAGTGATTGTCCCCAAGAAAAATGGGAAATGGAAAATCTGTGTCGACTACAGGGAACTTAACAAAGCCACTCAAAAGGACCACTTCCCCTTAGCTTTCATCGATAAGATCCTGGATACTTTAGCAGGGAAGAAATGCTTTTCTTTCCTAGATGATTTTAGTGGCTACAATCAGATCCAGATTTCCCCAAAAGATCAAGATAAAAATACATTCACATGCCCCTGGGGTACCTTTGCATACATATTATTTCCCTTTGGACTATTTAATGCTCCAGCCACATTCCAAAGGGCCATCCTGAGCATATTCACTGATCTGATCAGTGAAGGAATTCAAATTTACATGGATGATTTCACTCCTTATGGCGACGACTTTGATCAAGCGCTGAATAATCTAGAAAAGGTACTAGAACGGTGCATTGCTACCAGGTTATGTTTAAGCCACAAAAAATGTCACATGATGATGATGGAAGGTGTGGTACTAGGGAATTATATTTCTGCAGATGGAATTAGAGTAGATTCAACAAAAATAGAGGTAATCCTTAATCTACCTACACCATGCACACAAACTCAGGTACGTAGTTTCCTTGGTGCTTCAAGATATTGTCAAAGATTTATGGAAACTTTTGCAAGAATCGTTGCACCTTTACATGCTTTGAATGCAATGTGGAGTTTCAGTGGTCTGACAAGTGTGATGTGGCATTTGCAGGACTCAAGAAGCTGATCTCGATAGCACTGGTGTTGAGGGGACCAAATTGGAAAATACAATTTCACATCCCCACCAATGCATCAGATATTGCCATAAGCGTTGTCCTTGGATAGGAAGAAGACAAGAAACCCTACGCTATTTATTTTATTAGAAAGAATCTTTCTCTAGATTAATTTAATTATACAGTAACAAAAAAATAATTTTTACTTGTTATACATGCTATCAATAATTTTTGTCATTCTATAACAGGCTATCCAGTTATTCTGTATACTGATCATTCTGCTATTAAATATCTAGCTAATAAACCAATTACTAATGGATGGGTCACTCGATGGTTATTACTATTGCAGGAATTTGACATCACCATCAAAGATCGACCGGGGAGAGAAAATCTTGTTGTTGACTTCCTGTCCCACATACCCAAAATAGATGACTCCTTGATAGTTGAAGATCAATTTCCAGATGATCATTTGTTTGTTGTTACCAAAAATCCACCTTGGTACGTTGATGTGGCAAATTATCTTGCAGCGGGGAAATTATTGGCACATCTATCATCAAGGGAAAGAAATCTGATTGTCCAGTGTAGTGCACGATTCACTTGGATCGGTGGATATCTCTTCCACACAGGAGTTGATCTCCAGATCTACAGATGTGTACTAGATGACGAAATCTATGACATACTGAAGGAAGGACATGACGAGCCCTGTGGTGGGCATTTTGCAGACTGTGGGACTAGACTCAAAATTTTACAGATGGGCTACTATTGGCCCTTAATATTCATAGATGTGAGGAAGTACGTCCAGACCTGCGACAATTGTTAGTGGATGGGAAAACTGGGTCAAGATGATGAAATTCCCTTGAAAGAACAAGTAGTCATAGAACCATTTGATATATGGGCACTAGACTTCATTGGCCCCTTCAATCCGAAGTCAAATCAAAAGGCCTATATTCTAGTTGCAACGAACTACATGACCAAATGGGTAGAGATAGAAGCCTTACCAAATGCAACAGAAGAAGTAGTCATCAAATTTATTTTCAAATTATTTGTACACTATGGACTACCTAGGGAAGTAATCACTGATGGGGGGTCACAATTCACAGCTCATAGAATCACCACCACCTTGAACAATTATCATATTAAGCACAGATTTACTTCTCCATACCACCCACAGGAAAACGGGCAAGTAGAAAGCACCAATAAGGTCCTGGAGGCAATCCTGACAAAGATTGTCTCAACAAACTGACAGAATTAGGCTATTGAGCTCCCAAATGCCTTATGGGCTTATCACACAACATGGCATAAAACCATTGGCTACTCTCCTTATCACCTAGTATATAGTAAAGAACCCATCTTCCCAATCGAATTTGATATCAAGACCCTAAGGATGGCCCAGGAAATTAGACTGGATCTTACAGAAGCACATAAACAGCACCTTCAGTGACTCAACGAGTTGGATGAAGCACGCATGTTTTCTTTGGAGCGCACAACTGTTATTTAGCAACAGAGAGCAACCTGGCACGACAAACATATCAAGAAGAAATCATTCAAGAAAGGTGATTGGGCGCTTCTCTATGATTCCAGATTTCAGGATTTTCCTGGAAAATTATAGACACAGTGGCTAGGACCATATGAAATTAATGAAGTCCATGATAATGGCACAGTCACTTTAAGTACCATCGATGGATCTGGATCTCCATTTCTGGTCAATGGACACCGGCTATGACTATACCATCAACCGCCTTCAAAAGAATCTTTATACCAGGAAGTAAGTAAGGACCCTACTGTTCATATTTTGGCTGCCTAGGAAGGTAACCCAGCCACTCCAACTCCATAAATGATGAATTTTGTTGACATTGTACATACTGTATATAGTTTTTTTTTGTAGATCTAATTGAGTTGTTAGTTTTCTTTTTTTAAGTTTTATGAAATTCACTTGGGAAAATAAGAACTAGGGAAGATGATTGTAATGAACACAATTAGCATTCTTTTCTATTCCATACTCTTGCTTTATCTTGTCACATGGACCCTTTCTTTCATAGAAAAATGAATATGTCATGTTCCGCAGCAATGATCGGGCAACTATAATGAAATTATGACATTAACAGACCTTCCAATACTTGATTCTGAAATAAACTGACCCATCACAATTGAATGAATTTAGTTGATGACTAATCATCCTTAGATTCAACAAAAATATATTTCTATGGGAGGTTTCCAAAATTACCTAATCAGATGGCTAAAAATTTAATAGATGTTGTTCCTCTGTTGCAATTGTTGTTCCTTTGAGTATCGTTGTTGTTCATTTGAATGGAACAACTGTCGTTCCCTTCACACAATTGTTGTTCCTTTGAGTATCAATGTTGTTAATTTGAATGGAGCAACTGTCATTCCCTTCCTCGCAATTGTCGTTCCTTCATCTCGAGTTCCACTATGCATTCCAAAAAAGGAACAACTGTTGTACCTTCTGCGTTTCTCCTTGTTGTCATTCCTTTCCTTCATGTTGATTAAAACGTTAGTCATTCCTTTGGGGTACAAATTTCACTAAGTAATTTTCACCAGCATTATTTCTAATTATCATCGCAACGATCTGTCATTATTTTGTGGACTATCTCTCATACCTTATCAAACTGTTTTTGGATTAATTTCTTCGAAATATCTTAAATCTTGTTCATAATCTGTAACCACCATAATTTGTTTATTTTCCCTATACACATACAAATATACTTGAATGATAATTTGCCTTCATATTATAATAAGGAGTCTTAAGCACACTTTTACTTGGCATCCTTACACTTCGTTACACCATCCCTTACTCTTAAGGAGTAGATGAGCCTCCCTTAATAGAGCCCCCCCCCAAAAAAAAGAATGATGAGAAAAGAAAAAATATAAAAACAAATAAATAAAAGTCACAAACTTCTCCCACAAAGAATAGGGGGTCTCATCATGAGGCAACCTACCATGATCATAGGATAATAACGTAAGTGACATTCCCACTATGGCTACCACACCAGGGCAATGGCCTTTGACATTTTTTCGTCAAAGGACAAGGGGTCTCATCACGAGCTGACTTGTTCACTTAAGTTACAATCTAGTGAGTGGCATTATCATCATCTGGCTACCAAACCAGGATAGTGGTCTTTTTGGGAAAATAAGATTCAAATATTTATTAAGGATACAAGATCATCTATGGGTTAAAATGCAACCCTATCGAGGCTATGGATGCTTGCTGGGAGCAGTGGCTTTGCCTGTGGTATGGAAGTTTACCTTAAAAACACCAAGTTTATGTGCATCTCTAGATTTCCTTTACTCAATAACAAGGCTATCATTTCAGTTATATTCAATAACTCAGGAAAAGTAACAACATTATGATATGTGGAATATTTTTAAATGAACAGACTTAATTTATTCATCTTATTTTTCCTTAAAACATTTTGAGCATAAGTACAAAAAATTTGAATTTCCCACGAAAGAGGACTATCGTTTATGATTACCATTAAATATGCTTTTTGAAAATTATACATGATTGGTCCCTATCAGCGCCGAAAGCATAATTATTACCTCTCACCGGAAATACCTACACTCATTACATTTTCCTACGCTGACGGTCGAGGTCGACCTCTACATTAATGAGGGGAGTGGATGCTTGGCATGTTTTCCGATAAGATCGTAATGATTGTAATAAATAGAAAACCCACATTTTTATACACTTTCTATTCTCTGATGTTTTCTATTTTTGGTAAAATTTCCTCCAAGCTGGTTTAACCAAGTCTGCAACCAGGAATGATAGTCGTTCTCATTTTCTCACAAAAATATGGGTGGATGAAGTGTGCACAAGGAGCCAACATTACTACAGGTAACTTAGCAGGAAAGAGAAATCCTACACCATCTGGGGTGGATGGAGTACTTCAACTGGTTGCAAGGATATGATACGAACATCATGCTTGAATTCTTTCAGAACCTGCAGGGAGAAATCTCCATGGTTCGAGAAATACAAAATCCAATTACTCTGAAAATCGTAGCAGAGGTTACAGGTCTCCCTAACACAGGAATTCAATGGACAGGAAGATATACAACGCTCAAAAAGCTGTAGAATCCTTCTTAGAACCTAGAAAATAATTGGATAAAAAGGGAAAGGGACTTAAACCCAACACTCTTAGTGAACCATGGAAATAACTGGTAGGGGTAATTCAGAGGTACATCACCTGTGATGCACGATACGATGTAATCCGACCACACCACCTCAAACTACTAGCGACACTCAAACAACAGTTAGTAATCAATATACCATTTTTTCTAAATTCCATGTTACATGAGGTTGCCATAAGAACACAGAAGGCCAAGGATCTTGTTAATATCATCATCCACCATGGATTAGTTAAATTGATAGTAAATAAGGCCCTGAGTCAAACTCAATTAACCTGGGGTGATCTTATTGAGGCCAATAGACCTCTACAACTGAAACAACCTGAATTATATCATGAAGACCCACTACAGGAAATTGAAGAGAGATAGGAAGAGGAGGCCACTTCCTAGATAGAAGTTTCGCCTTCTCAACCCGAAGTCGAGGCAGACCCCATCCAAATTACAGAGACTCATACCTCACAAGCAGAGGCATTAACAAAAAAGAGAAAAAGAGCAACAACAGCTCCTAATGCCCCCATTTAGAGGAAAAGGAGAAGCAGACGGACAAGACAGCCTAAAGAAATTTAGGAAATGACCGAACAAATTTAAGAAACGACTGAAGAAATTCAGGACACAACGAAACAACCTGAAGAAATTTAGGACATTACAGAGAATTCCTTAGAGGAAACTATTTAGGAAGTTGAGCAGATAGAACAAGCCTCACAAGGGAACAGTCAGGAAGACACCCAGCCAACATTGGGGCACCTGACAAAACAATTTTTGAAAATCTATGAGGTAGAAATAGCCCAGGTTTTAGGGATATTAGGGACCTCAATTGAAAGAGACACAAATAAACCAGAAGAATACCAAGAATGAGCCTCTTCTTCAAAACCCGTTGAATACTTTCCTGATATTGAAATTTCATTCACAGAGGATGCAGCACAAGAAGAAACTCATCCTGAGGTAAGAAGCCCTCTTGAATATACAAAGAACTTGGAAGGAACAGAGGAACAACCACCTGCTGAACAGAATGAAGAAGACCTTGAGACCCCTCATAAACATAAATTAGGGAAAAGCCATAGGAGAATTAGAAAGCTAAAAAAGGAAAACAAGTTGTTGAAGAGAAGAGATAAAAAGGTTGAAGTATTAAAGAAGAAATTTGGCACACTCAGGGAAATTATTAAAGAATTAAGAAAGCATCCAGAACAACCCAACAAGGCCCATAAAATAAAGAAAAACAAAAGGCCTAGAGTGCAGGGAAGAAACCCTCTTCCTAAAAGAGAAGTCATTACAAACTCTGTGGGGACACATGCAGGCCCTGAAGGAATAGTAACAGAGGATGTAGTAGCTTAGAATGAGGAAGTAATTTCTTTAGAAACAATTGATGTTGAAGTGCAAACAAATATGCCATCCCCAAAGGAAACAACTCAGCCACTTGAGTAGGATGCTACCATTAGGATATTGGAGGGAGAATTGATGCAGTTCCAACAAAGCCTGATCCAAAATAGAAATGAAATAATGACTATGACAGAGTATAAAGCATTTCAGTCTCAGGAACATAGTGCCATCGTTGATAGACTGGAAGCAAAGCTGTTTCAAGCCCAGCAAGCATTAACTCAATCCACAGATGAGATGGGCGCTATGGAAAAATATCAAGCATCCCAGTCTCAGAAACAAAGTGTCATCATTGATAAGCTAAAACCAGAGATGGTACAGGCCCAACAAGCACTGACTCAACCCAGGGATGAGATGGTTACTATGAACAAACATCAAATAATTGTTAAACAATTAAGATATATGGAGGAAATAGAGCATGAGACTTATGCCAAGTTAACCAGAGCTCAGGAAAAGACAAAGAAAATACAAAACCAATTTGAAAAAGCTTTGGAGCAAATCAAAGAGATTTGTGATGTTTACTCTGATGCAATCAATTGCAGAGCTCCTACTACCAATTATACCCTATTCTTGCTGGAACGTTACTTGTTGTTAAGGGTGAAATCCATCAGAGAAGGTAAACCAATTACATTTACCACTATCCCTGAGTTCATTTCGTGTTTTAGAGAGCATGAAGAGAAGGTACAATACTTTCAGTGTGAATTATACTTCCATAACTTCATTTTGGAAGATGATAGAAAAGATAATCTTGGTCCCTTTATTGGGGACGTACAATTTCATGAATTCCTGTCCTTCACTAAGAACCAAGTTAGATGGGGCAAAGCTCACAAGAATTTTATAAAGAGAGAAACTAGGCTAGATCTCTGGATCAGAGGGGAGCCTCCAAAATCTTTCCCAGCCATTATGCAACATAGAACCTTCATGAAAAGGGAGGGGGTCATGGAATCTTTAGCCCCTATCCATTGACATGTTATACGTTCAGGAATCATATATTTTAGAGAACTCAAAGAAGAATCTCATGCTGCTTCCAAGTGGAGATGGGATGCATCCTCCAATGAAGTCAAAAGTAGGGAACCCTTTGGCTTCAGGAATTTCTTTGCATCTACCTACAGAGTGGAAAGGTATTCCAGAATGCTCCAGGAGGAAGGACCTGCTTGGATTGGGTGTATAAATAATGCCCCTATCATTTGGTTTCCTCCAGAAAGTGACCAGAAAGATTATCAAATTAATAAGAAGAGGGAGGACATTTCTTTTGGAGAGCTCAAAAGAAATAACGAGTTCAGGAGACCTGGTGAACCAACCTTTCCTCCTTACAACATCACTTCTTTACATGTAAGATCTCAGCTTGCATGAGGAAATGCAAGAAGGTAAGATGGGGGGTATGTTGGGTTGTGAAAAAGGTACAAATATCCTCCTTATTCCCATAGTTCATGATACAATCTTGATTGACTTTTCTATTAATTAGGGATAAATAGGATAGAAAATGATTAATATGTCTTCTAGTGATATTATTGAAGTTATATTAAATAGATTCTAAAATACAATTGGAATTGTTTGTTTTTGTTACAAAAATGGACAAACATTGTCAAACCCGAGATAGCAAAGGAGATCTTGAAGATGAGTAAGCTATTGGAGGTTGAGGACTTTTGGCACAAAGAATTTTTGAAGATGATTGATTTTCTATCTTGTAACTTTATAATAGTAAAGCAACCCTGAGGATCTCTCGATCCTCAGGATGGCTTAATTTACCCATATTATTGTAATATATAGAGGGTAATAGATCTTGAAAGGATAAGGGAAGAATTGCATCCAAGTATTCAAACTTAGAATCGCTTTGTGCAAGAAGTTTTTGTAAATGTTGTACCAATTATGGAATCAATAAAAGCTTTGACCATTTTCACCATTTATACATACTAAGTTTCTAGTAGCAGTGCTTCTGAGGACCAAGGGCCCAGTCTGAAGGAGTTATTGTCTCAATCTATAATTGTATCAGTTTGATTTATGTTTTGTGATTTTGACACAGACCCCCATCTCAGCAAGGTTCGTTGACCTCTCAGTCACGGATCTTCTATTCTCCCTGAGTCGAAGCAGCTCTCAGGTCCTTGCTAGAACCCTTGAAACAAATAACCCATGGGCCTTCAATAGAACCCCACCCGCATGAATGGGTGCTAGGAACGGTTCCTCTCACAAAACGATCGCACGAATGTGACCGTGGGCCCAATTTTATCGGTGCTTAGTGCTACGCAATTTCAGGGATGTTGAGGTGAAGTGACTCAACACCTCAACCTTGGAAATCCTGAAACCTAATCACCAATGACCCAAATCCAATGATCCAGATCCACCACAAACCAACGGTCCTTGTTACTTGTCGGCGATCTGCTTTTCGTGGATTCGAAAATGATGTGTGTGTCTTTCCTCCGGTGCCAAATTCCAAACTGTTCACATCCTGACCAACGGTTCACAGAGCGCGTTGATCAACATCTCTGATCTAACCCTGATTTCGCGTATCAGGGTTGTGAAAGACAAGGTCTAACCTTGCTTCCTGATACCACGAATCTCAAACTCCCAAAACTCAACGGACAGTCCTGATCCCACTGGACGAACGGTTCAGATCTCCTCTGGGTGTTACACCCTAGATGAATCCTTCATTTGGCCTCCTCACAACTTATCACAATCGGATGACTCTCGTGACTTCGACACTCTCCCTGGGAAGTGCTCCACCATTCACTTGAACTTCAACGAGCCTTTGGTGATTCTTGTAGACACCGACTCGTCTGAACTCAGAATTTCATGACAACTTAAATCCTCACCTCCCTTTGAACTGTTTGAAGGTTCTAACCCTCTTGATATTGGGTTTCCTTGATCGCTTCCGGATTCAAAGAATCCCTACGCACACACTTAGCATGAATCTAAGATAACCTCTGGTTCTCCACAATGTTAACTCTGTGCGCTCCTCGCAACAGAGATTATCCAACCACTCTGTGGGATTGAAGAATTTCAATTCCTTCTTTAGCCTATGCACTCCTTGCACAGCTCTGTGCCTTAAACACACTTCTGCTGGTATAAGCCAATGTTATCCCTCCTGATATTTCTAAGATAAAACTCATAACTCTGTCACACACTCTATGCAG
>JASDQU010102732.1:254964-269115 GCA_032191745.1 Picea mariana | reverse complement strand
ACAGAGATTATCCAACCACTCTGTGGGATTGAAGAATTTCAATTCCTTCTTTAGCCTATGCACTCCTTGCACAGCTCTGTGCCTTAAACACACTTCTGCTGGTATAAGCCAATGTTATCCCTCCTGATATTTCTAAGATAAAACTCATAACTCTGTCACACACTCTATGCAGACCTTTCACTGCACTCCTTGCAAGAATTTTCAAGAAGAGAAACAATTGAAACTTATACTTCTACTCTCACAGACTTCATATATTCACCATGAAATCACAAGCATACACATAGCATTAAAACAAATACATAACATGGAAATATAGCAAACTGTAAGATACCATTCAAAATATATAAACAGTATTCATCACATGCCATGTAAATTGGATCAAATCATTCTTATATTAATCCAGAGCTTCTATACAAGGTTCAACAACAACAACTATTCTTCATACAATCCCTAATCTCTTATTCTTCTCTTCTCTCCTAATATTTTATATCAAATTACAATACCCTCTCAGGATTACAAACGAGAGAGTCTTCTTGGGCTTTTTGCCCTCTCTCTTCTCTAAGCTATCTTATCAAAATTAAAATATACCTACTAAATTACAATAAATGCCTCCTTATTCGACAGATGAGAGCAATGCTCATGATCTGTATTACAATACCCCAAAACATAAATGGAAATATATCCCCCTATCTATTACATTAATGCTTCCTTCTTTTAAATTCAAAATTCCCCAAAATGTGCGCTAGTGCATTTCCAAATGTCCTCTGCCTTCGTGCTTGCTTCGTTGGCTCGATTACGATGCTCCTGCATCATACTCCCTTGGCTAAAAAATTCATGAACTCTTGTTAATGAGCTCCTGCAACGTCTTTCCATATCTTTGGATATCTACTTCCTTCTCCCAACTGGCATCTTCAATCAGGTGTCCTTTCCACTTCACCAAGTATTCAAAATATGTTTTCCTCGTGGTCTTTTTACCAACTCTCTGATCAATAATATTTTCCATCTGTGGCCTTTCAGCTATAGGCATCTTCTTAATCCATTGGACTTCCTTCTGATCCTTTGATTTCTCTACTCCATCTGCTCTGTAAGTATACAAATCTGTTATATTGAATATGGGCGATATTCCTACCACATCTGGTAATTCAATTTCGTATTCATTTGCCTCAAACTTTCACAAAATATTACATGGTCCAATTTTCTTCATTTTCAGCGTATTGTAGGTTCCCCTTGGGAACCTCTCCATCCTAAGATGCGCTAAAACCAAATCTCCCACTTCAAACTGAAGTTCTCTTCTGTGATGATCTGCTCTGTGATTATACTCCTGGCTAGATTTCTTCAACCACACTTTGATTTTACTGTGAAGCTCCTGTATTCCTGCTGCAAAATATTCAACACTAGCACTCTGGAATTCATTCTGCTTTAAGTCTTTCAACTGAGAGACTCCTCTTGGCTACATTCCATACACTATCTAGAATGGGCTCTGTCCTGTACTCCTATTGGGTGAATCGTCATATGAAAATTCCGCCTGTGGTAGAACCTGATCCCACTGGTTGTGGTGTTCAGCTACCAAACTCCTCAATAATTCCCCCAAACTCCTATTCACTACCTAAGTCTGTCCATCCGTCTGAGGATGATATGCTGAGCTAAAAGATAAATTTGTCCCCAATTTCTTCCATAGGGTCCTCCAAAAACGACCAACAAATTTGGAATCTCGATCTGAAACAATACTCTTGGGTAAGCCGTGAAGTCTAACAACTTCTTTGAAAAAAAGATTTGCAATGTGAGTTGCATCACTGGTTTTCTAACATGGTATGAAATGTGCCATTTTAGAAAATCTATCGACTACCACAAATATGGAGTCACAACTCCTCTGTGTCCTCGGCAGTCCCAACACAAAATCCATGCTTACCTCATCCCACAGCCTCTGTGGTACTAGAAATGGCTGATACAACCCTGTATTTTGTCTTTTTCCCTTTACATGTTGACAAATTCAGCATCTGTTAACGAATTTCTTGACATCCATTCTCATTCCTGGCCAATAGTATGAGTTATTCAGTTGTGCAAAAGTCTTATCATGGATGAAATGTTTAGACAATCCCCCACTATGTTTTTCCTTCAAGAGGTTCTCTCTCATAGAGCATTTTGGTATACACAACTGGTTTCCCCTGAACAACAATCCATCCTAAATCAAGTATTCATTCCATTGGCTTATGTCTCTGAGAACTGGATTCTCACATGCTTCATAGGCTTCTTTAAAATCTACATCATCTCTATACATCTCCTTGAGATTGTCGAAACCTAAAGTTTTCACTCTGAACTCCTGCAAAATCAAACATTTTCTTCTCAATGCATCAACAACTTTGTTAGCAGTTCCAGAAATATGCTTTATAAAAAAAGTAAAATTCTACATATATTCAACCCATTTTGCATGCTTCTGGTTCAATTTCTACTGTCGAGTTACGAATTGTAAAGCATGGTTGTCGCTATACAAGACAAACTCCTTTGGAACCAAGTAATGCCTCTAGTTCTTTAGCGCCTGTATGAATGCATAGAACTCTTTATCATACGTGGAATATTTCATCTTGGTCTCGTTCAACTTCTCACAGAAGTATGGAATCAACTTGTTATCTTGACTTAAGACCGCTTCAATCACAAATCCACTTGCGTCGCACCTTACTTGAAATGTTTTGCTGAAATCTGGAAGAATCAAAACTAGTTGTTCACTTATCTTATCTTTCAGCAACTTGAAAATTTTCTTCGCTTCTTCTGTCCAATGAAAATATTTGTGTCTTTTCTTGACTGTGTCCATCATTGGTGCACATATCCCGCTAAAATTCTTTATGAACTTCCTGTAAAAGCTGGCTAACCCATGGAAGCTTGTGACTTCAAAGATACTCCTTGGCGACGACCAATCTTTGATTTCTCTTACCTTCTCTGGATCCATGTTCAATTCATTCGAAGAGATTACAAAACCCAAATAAATGATTTATGTCTTCATGAAAGATGACTTCTTTAAATTTATCAGCAATTTCTCTTGCTATAACCTCCTCATTACCACAACTAAATGCTTCAGATGTTCTCCTTCAGTCTTACTGAAGATCAGTATATCATCAAGATACACAATTACAAATTTTCCAATGAAATCTTTCAAGACTTCGTTCATCAATCTCATAAAATTACTTGGCACATTTGTCAAACAAAATGGCATGACAAGCCATTCATACAGTCCTTCATTTGTTTTGAATGTTGTCTTCCATTCATCACCTTCCCTCATTCTAATATGGTGATATCCTCTTTTCAAATCAATTTTTGAAAAAAACTTTGCTCCACTCAAGCAATCCATTAAGTCATCCATCCTGGGTAAATGAAATCTATACCTGATGGTGATTTTGTTTATAGTCCTTGAGCCTGTACACATTCTCCAACCACCATCTTTCTTCAGACTTAACACTATAGGTACAATGCATGGACTCAATCTTTCTCTAACCAACCCTTTATCCATCAAATCCTGAACTTTCTTCTTGACCTCTTCATTCTCCTGTGGTGACAATATGTACGCTGGATTGTTTGGTAAACTCGCTCCCGGTATAAGGTCAATGTGATGACTTATGCTCTTGATGGGCGGCAATGAACAAGGTAATTCGTCCACCACTATATCAGCGAAATCCTCTAGCAGTTCCCGAATTTTCTCAGGTAGGTCATCTGTTGAAGTACTGGTCAGGATGACTCTAAGTTTTCTAACCACAACAAACTGCATTTATTCATCTTTCTTGACTTCATCAAGAAGTTCCTTCCCACTCATGAGAAGTATAGTATTGCTTGTCTCTGTTTTTACCTCCTTGTCTTTAGTTGGCAACAACATATGCATCCTACCATTCTTCTCCAAGGTGTAAGTGTTCTTCCCCCCATCCTAAATAACATTCTTATCATATTGCCACAGTCTCCCCAAAAAAAGATGACAAACATCCATGGGAATAACATGACATAAAATTTCATCCTTATATCCCCCTATTTTAAGCTCAACTAAACATTGTTTAGTGGCAGCTACCTGATGTCCCTTTTGTAACCACGAGACTTTGTATGGGCTCGGATGTGAAATAGTCTCCAACTCCGGCTTCTCCACCATTTCTGTGGATACTAAATTATCTGTACTTCCACTATCCACTATTACCTTGCATACCCTATCCTTGGGCTTGCAAGAAGTCCTAAATAAACTGTTCCTCGGGACTGGATTTTCCACTTCCTTGTCTGGTTTCAAGAGAATTTTCCTCATCATCAATGACCTTCCACCTTCTGCATCTTCTCTCTCAACATTTCTCCCTTGTGCTTTGGAAATGTGAGCTTCACCTCCGTCTCTTTTTCTATCAGGAAATTTAAAAGATTTATGTCCAATCATTCCATAGATAAAACATTTTACTTCACCTCCTCTTCCTCTTCCTCTTCCTCTTGCTCGTGGAAAAGTGTTTCTGACGACATATTGTCTCCCCTGTGAACTTCCTCCTTTTTCAGGGTGAGTATGAGGTTTATTTTTTTCTTCCTTCGGATTTTGTACTCTGTCCTAGGCAATTTCTTTTCCTCTGTTCTGGCTTCTACCTCTACCTCTTTGTCCTTACTTTTGGGCCAACTTTTCCTCTCCCTTCAAAGAAATATGGTAAACATATTCCACATTCTTGATCATTACCATGCTCATCTCATCTTGAATGTCATATCTCATACCATTCATGTATCTGGTGACCTTTTCATCATCAATTTCTCAATGACCTGCTCTAATGTTTATCCTGTAGAACTCCTCGGTGTATTCCTTCACTGTCATCCCCTTCTGTCTCAAATTCTGCATTCTTCGAAACAGATTAATCTGGTAGTCTCTGGGTATAAACTTGGCTTTCAGCTTTGCAACCATTCTATCCCATCTTTTGATTCTTTGCTTTCCTTTGCAACGCCTGTCAGCCTGCAGTTCATCCCACCACAGTGTTGCATGCCCTTTAAGTCTAGTGACAACATGTTTCACTTTCTTATCTTCTTCGACATCCTCATAGTCGAAGTATTTATCCAGGGCTCTAAACCAATATAGAATCTCTTCAACGTCTAAGTTGCCTTCATACATCGGAATGTCTGTCTTTTCCCTGGCACCTATTCTTGCAACAACTCTGAATAGACGTTCTTCTGCAGCATCCTCAACTGCAACTTCTTCTTCATCAGGCCTTGCTTCATTTTCGTTCTTGGATTCACTGACATCTCCAACATCAGTTATCCATTTTTGCGTTGTCTCCATAGCATCTAGTCGAGCACGAAGTTCTCTCATCTCCCTCTCCATAGCTAGATCGAGCATTGGTCTATCATGACGTCTTCTGGGCGGAATTGTTCAAATATGTTCCTTGCAGAATTCAAATCACACCTTGCCTTCTGTCTCCTTTCACCTAGAGAAACAAATATTGTAAGCTCTGATACCACCTAATGAATACCCCCACCTCAGCAGGGTCCGCTGACCTCCTGGTCACGGATCTTCTATTCTCTCTGAGCCAAAGCAGCTCTCAGGTCCTCGCTGGAACCCTTGCAACAAATAACCCACGGGCCTTCAACAGAACCTCGCCCGCACGAAGGGGTGCTAGGCACGGTTCCTCTCACAAAATGTCTGCGCGAATGTGACCGCGGGCCCAATTCTATCGGCGCTTTGCACTTCACAATTTCAGGGATGTTAAGGTGAAGCGACTCAACACCTCAACCTTGGAAATCCTGAAACCTGATCACCAATGACCCAGATCAAATGATCCAGATCCACCACAAACCAACAGTCCTGGCTGCTTGTTGGTGATCTCCTTTTCGGGGATTCGAAAATGATGTGTGTGCCTTTCCTCCGGTGTCGAATTTTGAACCGTTCGCATCCTGATCAACGGTTCACAAAGCGTGTTGATCAACGTCTATGATCTAACCCGATTTCCCGTATCAGGGTTGTGAAATACAAGGTCCTACCTTGCTTCCTGATACCACGAATCCTGAACTCCCGAAACTCAACGGACGGTCCTGATCCCACTGGACCAACGGTTCAGATCTCCTCTGGGTGTTACACCCTAGATGAATCCTTCATTTGGCCTCCTCACAACTTATCACGATCGAACGACTCTCGTGATTTCGACACTCTCCCTGGGAAGTGCTCCACCGTTCACTCAAACTTCGATGAGCCTTTGGTGATTCTTGTAGACATCGACTCGTCTGAACTCAAAATTTCACGACAGCTTAAATCCTCACCTCCCTTTGAACTGTTCGAAGGTTCTAACCCTCCTGAGCTTGGGTTTCCTTGATGGATTCCAAATTCAAAGAATCCCTGCGCGCACACTTAGCACGACTCTGCGATAACCTCCAGTTATCCACGATTTTAACTCTGTGCGCTCCTCGCAACAGAGATTCTCCAACCACTCTGTGGGATTGAAGAATTTCAATTCCTCCTTCAGCTTGAACACTCCTTGCATGGCTCTGTGTCTTACATGCACTTTTGCTGGTATAAGCCAACGTTATCCCTCCTGATCTTTTTGAGATAAAACTCAGAATTCTGTCACACACTCTATGCGGACCTTTCACTGCACTCCTTGTAGGAATTCTCAAGAAGAGAAATAATTGAAACTTA
This sequence comes from Picea mariana, assembly GCA_032191745.1. Lineage (NCBI taxonomy): Eukaryota > Viridiplantae > Streptophyta > Pinopsida > Pinales > Pinaceae > Picea > Picea mariana. Next base: position 262,493 of record JASDQU010102732.1, on the reverse strand, counting down.
TACTTATACTCTCACAGACTTCATATATTCACCATGAAATCACAAGCATACACATAGCATTGAAACAAATGCATAATAGGGAAATATAGCAAATTGTAACATACCATTGAAAAGATATAAACAATATTCATCACACGCCATGTAAATTGGATCAAATCATTCTTATATTAATCCAGAGCTTTTGTACATGGTTCGATAACAATAGTTATTCTTCATACAATCCCTAATCTCCTATTATTCTCTGCTCTCCTAATCTTTTACACCAAATTACAATACCCTCTCAGGATTACAAACGAGAGAGTCTTCTTGGGATTTTTTTCCCTCTCTCTTCTCTTAGCTATCTTATCATAATTAAAATCTACCTACTAAACATAAATTACAATAAATGCCTCCTTATTTGACAGATGAGATAAATGCTCATGATTTGTATTACAATCCCCCAAAACATAAATGCAAATACATCCCCCTATCTATTACATTAATGCTTTCTTCTTTTAAATTCAAAATTCCCCAAAATGTGCGCTAGTGCATTTCCAGTTGTCCTCCGCCTTCATGCTTGCTTTTTTGGCTCGCTTACGATGGTCCTGCATCAGATTCAAATAACTTTCACAATAGTTAAGATGAATGCATAAGTGTGTTAATAGTTTTATGATGTTTTCGTACAGAAGATAGACATTTCCCTTGAGTGTTAATGATTGTTGTTCCAACTTCCATTACTGTAGTTTGTTTCTTGACATTTCCTCACATTTTCATACATGTTGTTCCTTTTACTTAGATTCTCATTTGTTGTTCCTTTCAATTAAGTTACATTTTCCGTTCCTTTCAATTAAAGTTACAATTGTTGTTCCTTTCAGTTAAGTTACATTTGTTGTCCCTTTTGATTAGATTACAATTGTTGTTTCTTTACACAGATAGATTAATTTGCTATTTCCTTTCTAGCAATTTGATCCATAGTTGATAGTTAATTCTGCAAGTCTCTATTTAGATTCAATTACTTCTTTTTAGTTAAATGAATTCAATAGATTAGTTAGTTCCTTTTCATTCGCAGCATGTTAGTAATCAGATTTCAATTTCGTTAAGTAAGATCTTAGTCTCGGAATCTTTAATGAACATTTGAGGAACTTGATTGTTGATAAACTCATGTGTTCTTTAACTACTCGATTTTAGCCTCTACGAGCTATCTGCATAAACTTTGCTGATATTCTTGAGATAAAAGATGAATCTTCGAGTTGATAAATTAATGTTAAACTAAGGTTGTTTTTAGACATCTTTAGAGCCCAACACCCATCCAGACTCAATGTTGAAAATTGGGCTCTAATAAAAAATTGTAATGTCCCCGTTACCGACAATGCAACAAAATTGCTCGGATACCACATTGTAGCATCCCCAGTTACCAACTGAGATATGCCACTTAAAATTTCGAACTCTGATACTAATTTAAATCATAAAAATACTCTATAAAGGAACATATTCATACAAAATAATAACAGAAATATGCATGCAACATACACAGGAAAACCCCATGAAAATAAATGCATAAATATTAACGCAACACATGAATTAACACACAATTGACACTTATCTTTGATTAAAAGAACACCAACTGCATATAGACATTCCATGTTAGGTAGATATAGAGGTAGTGGTGGGGGTGCGGAGGACCCATAGTTATAATAGTGGAGGCCATTCAATGTAAGGTGGACTATGTCCACTATATTATTAAATAAGGCCCACTATGGTAGTTAGATATAATAAATGGGTAGTTAGATATAATAAATGTAAGAGGACTTCTTAGAAGGTTCTATTTCTAGAAGATTCCTCCTCTAGAATGTTCTTAGGTGATGGTAGCACTATATAAAGGGGTTCAAGCAATGTAGTGGGACATGAAGAAAAATATTGTATTTGGAGCAGTAGCTCAATAGGAGGAATCCCTCTCGAAGAGGCAAGTGAACAGGAGAGAATCCCTTCCATAATAGGATCCATTGTATGGTGTTGCCCTACCTCAAGGGTTTTCATATAATAAAGTGTGATTTATTCTATATTGTCCTTTGGATCTATTGTGTATTCAAAATTTGTGGTGATTATATTTGTAGATCTATTCAGGTTCTTAACAAGTGGTTTTAGAGCACTTTCCTTGGACAAAAAGAATAACGTTTTGTTTTTTTTGCAGATTTTTTCTAGGGAAGAAAAAGAGGGTGACACACTTCAGGTTCATATATGAAGATTTATGAGCTGAATTAGGCAAAACAAATTGAGTATTTGAATTCATCTCGGAAAAATATCCAATTTCAAAAAAAAATCAGCCAAAATGAAGTCTGGGAAGTAAAGTTATGAGCATTTTAAATTCAACAGTTTTTTCAGCTTTTTTCCGGGAAAAGCCGCGATTTTTTGCAGTAATTTATTGTTCTCTTTTTTTGGGTTTTTTCGTGATGGCGACGATACTGCAGAGTTCATAACTTTTCATAGGGTGCTCATATTGCTACCAGATTAGTTCCATTGGATAAATCATTTTAAGAGTTTTCTTTTGGTATATTATATGTGGCGTTTCCAATGGATATGCACTCTCAACTCAAGGAAATTCTACACATGATTGAAACAGTCAAAGACGATATGCATGACCACCTACAAGGCATCAGAGAAAGTCATCACAATAGTCAAAAATCATTGGGTCTCCTTCAAGAGAGATATCGTATGGCAGACATCATGAATGAATATAATAAAGAAGTGTATGCTTGGTATGATTTGGAGGATGATTGTGATGATTGATATATGGATAGTTGTCATTTACGGGATAGAAACCACTTCCATTTTCTATTTTATGAATCTCCTTCATCTCATATTGAGAAAATTATGGAGAGAAGTCCAGCGCCTTCTATACACACTATTTTTCAGTATTCTCCGGTACTAGTGTGTTATTCAAATAATGTTGTGGATATGGAGGGATCTACATATTTGGATTCTCATGATCAATGTAGATATTTGGAGCTTCATTTTCAGTTGGTTATTGAATTCAGATATATTTCACATGGAGTTCACATGATAACTTGGACATGAGACCCATGTTCACAATAGAAGGTGGGCTACTTCAACATGATGGTTTTCATTTCTCCATGGGACCTTGGTTCAATAGTCTACTTCAGCACTATGGTCCACACTTATCCATGGGACCCTGGTATATGGTTGTACATCAAGCGTTGAGGACAATGCTTTAATAAGGAGGATGGAATGTTAGGTAGCTAGAGAGGTAGTGGGGGGGCGGAGGGCCCATAGTTATAATAGTGGAGGCCATTCAATGTAAGGTAGAATAAGTCCACTATATTATTAAATAAGGCCCATTGTGGTAGTTAGATATAATAAATGTAAGAGGATTTCTTAGAAGGTTCTACTTGTAGAATATTCCTCCTTTAGAATGTTCTTAGGTGATGGTAGCACTATATAAATGGGTTCAAGCAATGTAATGGGACATGAAAAAAAATATTATATTTGGAGTGGTATCTCAATAGGAGGAACCCCCTCAAAGAGGCAAGTGAACAGGAGAGGATCCCTTCCATAATAGGATCAATTGTATGGTGTTTCCCTACCTCAAGGGTTTCGATATAATAAAGTGTGATTTATTCTATATTGTGCTTTGGATCTATTGTGTATTCAACATTTGTGGTGATTATATTTTTATATCTATTCAGGTTCTTAACATTCCACATTCCTCTGAGCCTTAGACTGCATTGTGCATAAATCTCAGCAGTAGTTCACCCCCGAGCTCGGGATAAACTCCACTTGGGTAAAGGATTCCTAACCAAGATAAGGAATCTCAGACATCAGGAAACTCAGTCATAGGTTCCAACTTGAACTAACAGCCTACATTCCCTCATTTCCGACATGTTTGTCCTAGCCAAGGAAATGTGCCCCTTCTTTGCTCAACAATCCCTCGACTGCCCCACTTCCTTTCTGGGGCTTCAACAACAAGCCGAACAGGAAGTCTGAGATCCTTGTAGTTGAATTTTGGCACCTTCGGGAATCAAATCCCAACAATTCTCTCAGCTGGAGATAATTCCCACAAGCCTGACAACCGACCTCTTCAATATCGTACGGGCCTGACAACCCGCTTCTTCAGTCCAACTCCAAAGCTAACCAGGGTACAAGTACATGTATAATAACAATATGGTATGGGTGACAGCTGAGTGAGTGAAGGAATGATGATAGAATGATAGGAAAATGAACTAAGTCCAAATTGCATGTATGCATGTTCCCAACTTGACACTTGTCATGTTGAGAACTACCTTGGACCACTTGTCCCCATCCTTAGAACTTAGGATAAAATAATTATCCATGATTTATACTTTAAGGAATATTAATATAATATTACTTTGGTCTTAAGCCCCCCTAGCTTAGCCCTGTATCCCTAAATATTATCCCCCTTTTCCTATCTAGTGGAGATTATACCCCGATACTCTTTTACATGGTTGGTCTGCAACAATGATGTGTTTTCATTAATATTTACATGTAACTACATATTACAATGATGTCTCACTCACCATTTAACATCTGTCTCTCCTTCCTAAAAATCACACATGCACTTTGGCCTCAAAATACTCAATTTTTCACAAAACTCAAGATGATGTGCACCCTTTGTTTAGTGCACAATCCTCACACACTTACACAGGTGCGCGATACATTATAAAATGTGTGCACTCCTTTGGTATGACATTCTCTCACACTGACTCAATGTGCACAGAACTGAACCAAAGACCTTATATCATCAACTCACCAGCTTATATGTATAATTATAATTACATTTACAATTAGTGTGTATGGCTCACTAGCCTATATGTTCATTTACATGTACAATTGGGATTCAGCCTAGGGGTATTACATTAAAAGAGAGTTGACAAATAGTGTCGCTCTAGTTAGCTCTTAGTTATTGGTCAGTTTTAGAATCATGCGAGAATTTTCTAAAATTAGTTGTTTTCAAAAATCTCAAGTAGTAGTTATAAGAGGTTGAACTTCCATTGTAATAATTAGGATGGAGAAGGAATAAAAGAGAGTTATTGTTCATTCTCATGTGTTTTCATAGTTTTTAGATCTTGTGAATGAATCCAAGTTTACTCATTACATATATTTGTTTTTGGCAACTATACCACATTAGGTATATCAGGCTTTGAAAATATTTTGCGACGAAATTATGAGAAAACTTAATAACTTAAAGTGTTTTACATTATGTGCATACATTTAAGGTGTTTCAGTACATAACTTTGGTTAATTTTGTTTATATTTATAATTGTTAAAGTTATTTATAATGTTAAATTCATTTATATTATATTTAGATACATGGGTTTTTAAGTTTAATTTGATTGCTTGAATTTTTTTCCTAAGTTATGTTGTTGATGGGAAGTTATAGGTTGGTCGCATCCCTAAAGTTACCAATTATTATTGTAGCTTGTAATTGAGTTATCCTCCATCCATAAATTTGAGGGAAGTGGTTAATGTCACAAGGTTTTCCATATATATATATATATATATATATATAAAGTAAAACCAAAACACGTGGAGAAGCCCAGGCCCAATAGATGCTACCCCATAATCGTGAATGATATCCTTAATAAACTTGTTGTCATGGACTAGTGTGTATAACTCAAGGGGATTTAAACCCAACATTGCTGACATGAAACTAGTCAAATGCCTAAAAAAATTAATGACTAATAATTGAGCTAAACCCTTTTGCTAGAAAAATATATAACTAAACTTGGCGTGTTTCAATCCCATAACTAGTTTTGTTTATATCATTAATATTAACTTACTTATACCCCGGATGGGGTGACACGTCGCGCGATTGAGCCACGCAGGATCGGGTCGGGACGCGATATTAATGCATCTACTAGCCACCATCCCCTATGACTTTAACTCGACATGAATCAGAGCAGGCGCATTCAAGCAATGAGCTCCTTCGCACAAGGGAAGGGTACCAGCCATGAGCACACTCACCAGCAGGTTTGAATAGCCATGGCGGTCATGCTAGCCCGCGTCCTTATCACCCAAGTCGACAGAGCAAAGCGCCAGTCGCTCTTTGCAGCCTCCGCTCCACTGAACAGCCGCATTGCAGCAGTTTTTCCTCCACTCCACCGGAGCAGCAACAACACTCTGTGGCCTCGTCAGAATTCTAGAGCAAGGCAACCCATCCAGAAAGAACCCTGGTAATCCACCGGACCCCCACCATGCCCAGAGCGAGAGGGAAGTCGCATAGGGGAGCTGCCTGGTATATGGCAGAATCACGACGCCAGAGGAAAAAGAAATTCGAGAAGGAAATAGCAATGGCAGGCATCTAAAGGCGCACGACACCACGAGCGCCTCCAATGGTGTACGTGGAAGAAGTTATTCTGGAGGAAGGCTTGGAGAGCATCCCCGAGCACACTCTATTCACAGTGCCGGATAACTGGAACCCACCTTTGGAGTTTGGTTCAGAAAGCAAGCCTCCGCCTGTGAGCATTTCGCCTGGCCCCAGCGCCACCAGCCTAGAGGAACCTTACCCCGCCTGCTATGTCGAAGAGGAGATTCCTCCTGAACCACCCATGGAGGCAGCGCTACAAGCACACATTCAAAAAGCGCACCCGCATCATGAAGCAACCAATTCCATTCCCCCGGTGCCAATTGACAGCCACAGGCAGGAGCAGTCACTCTTCGATGATTCGGGGTACCTCACTCTCATTTTTGAGCTGAGAAGTCTGTTGGATGATCAGATCTTTCGTCTTGCACGAATTGACCAGAGACTCGACCTTCTCTTCACGGCTCACTCAAGAACTCTTCCAAAGAGACAATGCCCAACTTGTGCGCAGACTTACGCGTTTCCAGCAGGGTGGCGACAGCACGAGGATGAGGACAAGCGCGCAGGCTCAAAGGTTAAATGATGCTCAGGATTAGAATTTTCTTTTTCTGTTATAATTTAGGCTTCGGGCCAGTCAGCTCTTAGTTTTCTTAGAACTAGTTCATGACATACAGTTTCAACTTCATGTCTGATAGTCCTGGTTTCCTTCGGGCAGGACGACACACTGATAATTTTGTGAATTTGGTCAGTTGGGTAACACATGGCAAGGGATGCCCAGTTGTCCCGGTTTCCTGCTTAGGCGGGACAACTGGCATAGTAACTGGTTATTGTATTTTGCTTATGCTAATATAACAGGTGCCATCCTTTTTTACTTAAAAAAAAGAAAATATTAACTTACTTATAATATTAAAATTATTTATAATATTAATTTTTTTATATTATATATGTTAAATGAGAGAGGGATTCACAAATATTTGTCACACCGCCAACCTTCCTAACCTCTTAACTCAACAAAACTATGATGATCTTGGAAACCTTCTTAATGCTCCAATAAATTTTATTTAAATTTTTTTTATATATATTGAAATTTTTTATAGATAAATTTAAAAAATAATTTATATTATAAATTTGAACCAAATACATACATATGATCAAATACTTAACAACATTAATACTAGTAATAATTAAAATTATATATATATATATATATATA
>JASDQU010102732.1:177398-228338 GCA_032191745.1 Picea mariana | reverse complement strand
TTGGCTCATAGCTCATCCTATCATCCTCAATCTGATGGACAAACCGAGATAGTGAACAAATTTCTGGAAGGCTGCCTTCATTGCTTTGTCTCTGATAAACAAACACAATGGTTCAAGTGATTACCCTTGGCAGAATGATGGTATAACACTTCCTTTCATATTGCAACAAAAATGACACCATTTATGACACTTTATGGATACCACCCTCCTTCCATCACTTCTTCTCTAAAAGAAAAATCTAAGGTTCAAGGAGTGTAAGATCACATCGAGAATCAACAAGAAGTTCTCCAAATCTTAAAGGACAACCTGACCATGGCACAAAATCGCATGAAACAAGAAGCAGATCAACATCATAGTGAAAGAAGTTTTGAAGAAGGGGATTGGGTGTTTTTAAGACAACAACCATACAAACAGATGTCCCTCAAGCAAGCCAAGAAAGATAATAAATTATCACCAAAGTACTATGGCCCTTATAAGGTGTTGCAAAAGATTGGTACTATGGCATACAAATTGGAGTTGCATGCGTCTTCATGAGTACACCGAGTTTTCCATGTTTCATGCTTAAAGAAGGTTATAGGAGAGAATATCCCAGTTCAAACTATATTTCAAGAACTTGACGAGGAAAGAAAAATCATATTGGAGCCTGAAGCCATCACTGACACAAGAATTCGCCAGCTGAGGAATAGATCCATTTCAGAGTATCTCATTAAATGGAGGAAACTACCAGCTAAAGATTCGACTTGGGAAGATGAGTCTTTTATACAGAAGCATCCAAAGTTACTCAAGCATTGCGGACAACATTTGTCTCAAGGGGAGAGGAATGTTAAGCCCTAATATTGGCTCATTACCCCTTAATTGGGGCATATTACATTAGTAATGTTATTTTATTTATGTCGGCTTTATTCCATTAGTTGTAATTATACCTCCTAGACTCCTATATATACCAAGGAGACATTTTCATTTGGAATCATCTTGTACTTGAACATTTAAGTGGGGTAAAATGAGGTTTCCCCTTCAAAGAGGCTTATTATCTTAAATTATTTCTTTTTCAAGGTGTTGAGTACTTTTTCTGAGGTTTTTCTATGCTATATTGATATTTGGTTTTTAACAATTTCTTACCAATCTGTTGATGAGGGTGTAGTATTATGGGAAATGGTATTCCCTGTAAAACTGTCCGGGTTGGAAGTATTAGAATCAAGATTTTTGATGGTATTGTTAGGGAATTAATGGATGTTATATATGTACCTGAGCTTAAATCAAATTTGATTTCATTGGGAGTGTTGGATTCTTGTGGATATAAGTATACAGGTCAAGGTGGAGCACTCACATTGTCGAAAGGTTGTTTAGTAGTGATGAAGGCAACAAAGGTTGATAACCTTTATAAGCTGGAAGGGAGTATTGAAGTAGCATCTGAAGTGACAGATGTATCTTCTTGTTTATGAAAGAAGCATCAAGATCATAAGAGCAATAAATAATTGCAGGTACTGGTAAGCAGTAAATCATTTCTAGATTTAAAATCTTTTTTTCTGAATTCCTTCATGTTTTATATCTCTGCAAGTTATGATGGTGGTATAAAGGGATGTTGTGTGTGGGATCCTACTTCTCACAAGGTCGTCATTGACATAGATATAGTATGTATGGAACAACCAAAAGGTTTGATTCAAAATCTCAATGGTAAATTTGTTTTCATGCTATAAAATTCATTATATGGCCTATTGGTACCCAGACAAATATACACGTGGTTTGAATCCTTCATAGTGAGTCAAAATTTTTCAAAGAGTAGGAATGACTGTATAGTCTATAGTACATTCACAATCTTTATGTTATTTGTTGATGATATGCTCGATGCAAGCCGAAGCATGGATAAAATCAATAAGAAAATGACTCAAGTGGACAAGACAATTTAGATGAGGGATCTAGGACCAACAAAACAAATTATGGGCATGGAACTATACAGAGATGGTAATGCTAAGATGTGGTTGGAGTTCAGTATGAACATTGCAAAACCAATTTTTATCCCTCTTACTTTCCATTACAAGTTTTCTTCAAGCATAGGGCATGTCTATAAAGAAGAAAATGTTATGTCTCGTGTAAGTTCAATAGGAGGTCTATTGTATGTGATGAAATGGTTAAGACCAAATGTTTCACATGCTAATGATGTTGTCAGATACGTGACAGATTCAGGTGCTACAGTGAAATGGGTGCTTCAACGTTTGAGAAGCACAAATTTCACCTATAATGGTTACACTGAGATGGTCTGTGATAATTGTAATGTATATTTTATAGGTGCTTTGGATAGGAGGAGATCTATTATTAAATATGTCTCACAACACAGTTGTGGAAGAAATGTTAGAGGTGGAGTGACTCCTCATGAAATCCAAATTCTTGCAAGTCACACAGGCGAGATCATGAAACCAGTTTTATTAGAGAAGCTGCAGTGGTGCTTGGCTTCTATTGGCTTGTAGAAAAGGTGATGAACAAACGAAAGGAGCAATGTATCAAGTTAATTGTTGTCAAGGTGGAGATTTTTGGGATTTGGTGACAACGAATTCCTCAAAGGATGGATTTGGATCCTATTATTCTGCGTTGGTTACAACTAAAATAAACTAAGTTAGAATATGGATAGGAGTGCATTTAATAATCAGTTTCTTGTGTAAATGCATATAAATTCATGTAAGTCCGTAGAGGCATATATGACAGAGTGAGAGGAATGAGAGAACTTGAAAGTTTTCTATAATCTCCATGATATGAATAATAAGACAAGTGATGCCTATGCTTGGTGGACGTAGCTCAACGTTTGGGTGAACCACGTGAAATCCCTGTGTTTCTTATTTGTGTGATTGTTAATTATCATATGTGAATTTTGTTTTCTGCATTTGTAATTCTAACAACAACTACACTGGTGATTACCTTGATCAATTCCTTATGTGCCAACGGAGGATCTAGATGTAGTAAATCGCCCGACAGTACCTTCAGAATGTGCTCTCCCTTAAGCCCAATCTATCGCTACATATTCACCCTTGAAATAAATATTGGGTATTGATTGTTCTCATGTGCTCATCTTTCTTGAAAATAGGAAATCACACCATAAAGAGTAGTTCCAATAAACTCAGTAATGGATCGATCCATTCACGTCTTTTCAGTTTTCTAGCTAGTGGGAAGAGGAAACAAACATGCTAATATAACAACTGTGGTAGTACTGGGGATATGGCTATACTTGGTAGAAATGTAAATAACATTGGAGATGTGGCTATACTTGGAAGAAATGTAAATTTGACACTATAAAAGATAAAATGTTAATATCCAAGTAAATGTTTAAGATCAAGTAAGTTTTCTAATCATCTAAACGTGGAAATCAAATGAGCATATAGTAATTTTTTAATATGATTAAGTAAATGTAAAAACAGGTTAACGGATGCCTTTAAAAATGCTCGAAAGTTATTAACATTAAATCTTATTCATTGATTTGAAAGGACGACTAAGAATATGCCAGTATCTTCAATTGTTGGCCATAAGATTAGAATTAGTAATTAAAAGATCATTAAATGTGCCCACTTCCAATAGGTATATGCCTTTCAGCGTAATTACTTTCAATTTAGGATTAAGATTATGTTTTTTATTTTATTTAATTGATAAATAAATAAGAAATTAAAAATAATGTAAAACAATCAAAATTATTCAAATCCATACATAAAATTATTAAAGCGCATGTAAGCTTCAAGTTGTGCATTGTTCTTAAAAATTCTTTATATATATTAAAAAAAGTTATAAATCCAGGATGGATAACTATAGCTTCGGGAAATAAATTTATACAGTTAAGAGGTAAATATAGATTTTGTGAGTTGCTTGTTTTCCTTCTGTGGTTTTTACTTGCTTGTGGAAATATATTTTTCCACACCTCGTTGAATTTACAATGGTTCAGATCTGTAGATAGTTTTGGCGATAGCTCAATCTCTAGTTTGATAATAAATATGTAAGCTACAACGGACAAGATGATAAAATAAATAAATACTGTTGTTACCAGTCGAAATTGAAGGACATGAAAATGTAATGCCTGGCAATGTCTTTTCTGCACCTTTAGGTTTAATAAAATCATTTTGAGGTTGGAGATGATCACATTTGTTTCCCATAAAGGTTTGCAATTTTCAAGAATTCCAAGAGATTAATTTGGTTGCGAAGATAGCACGTCCATACAAATGGTATTTCACATTTAGCTGTGGAGACCACCACCGACCCATCAGCATACGCAACAGAATCCAGGCTAGTGGAAGAAATTAAGAATTGCTTACCAAAGAATATTCTTATTAATCCTCCTTGGAATTGTTCTCAGTAAAAGAAGACCCTGGTTCTTTATGGAATTTGAGAAAACATAAGAAAGAGCACAATTAAAACACTTGCATACCATTAGATCAGTAGAAAACCGAACAACCTTATTATGGATAGGTGAAATAACCGCTCCGCTCATTCCTCTCTGAGTTCGATACTTGTTGTATATCTCATGCACACTAATATCCTTTGTTAAAATTACCTCTGCAACATCTTCTCAAATCTTGGAGAAACCTGGAACCTAGTGCATGGTATCCTGATTTACTTTGATCCATAAAAATCCACCATGAAGTCTTCCTATCAAAATCTTACTGAGGCAGATGGGTACATCCAAAATGAGGAACATCTAAAAGTGTCAATATACCCGACTGGAACATCTAAAATCCATCCCCGACCACACTAACCGAGCTTCGGAGCTTCTTGGGGCTAGACAAATTCTATCGATGGTTCGTGTTGGGATTCTCCCATATTTCATGGGCCCTCAGCCAAGTGACCAAGGGTGGTGGTAGGGCCAAGTTCGTGTGGGGGAAGGAACACCAACGAGCATTCGATGATATCAAGCATCACTTATGCTCAGCTCCAATATTTTCCTTGCCTGATCTGCAACAACCATTCGAGATTGATACTGATGCATATGACTACGCTATGGGCACATTTCTCACTCAACACGGTAATCCGGTTGCATACCATAGTGAGACACTCTCCTATACTATCCGGAAATACCTCACCTATAACAAGGAAATGTATTTCATTGTACAAGCATGTCGTCAATGGAAACATTACATTCTCGGAAAAGAGATGATCATACACAATGATCACAAGTTTTTGCAGTTCATACAGACACAAGGGATATTCCAGAATGATCGCCATAAAAAGTGATCCACCTACCTGCAATAGTTCGATCTCAACATCAAGTATAAGACAATTATCTCAAATCATGTCGCTAACTTCCTCAGTCGACCTCCTATGGATGCACTCACCACTGTGCTCCATCCCTGATCTAGATGGATATCAGTGGCCACCCACCTTTTCCAACTGGCTCAAAACAGTTTTCTAACAATTTTGGCAATTTACTATTTTTAGAAGTTTTAACTTCCAGGGCCATTTTGAGGGCCTAAATGAAAGTTTTTTGGGATAGATCTCCTGAATGATAACCAAATGCATGATTGAGCCCCCAAAATGAATCTCCTCGATGATACATTTCCAACGGGCTATCACACGTCTAAAACAGAGATCGTATGCAAAAGTTACAACCCCAAGAAGTTGATGTACTAACTTACCCAAATGGGGCCCACATGACTTTTGACGCTTCATCTCCTAGGGTTAGGTTTTTGGATGTCTAGGGTTTTTGGAATTCTTATTTATTGTAAAAATTATTTCAGAGCCTCATTGTAAACTTATTCTTGTGAATGCGCGCAATTGTCACATCTCTTCTCAGAGATAAGCCACCACCATTCCAGCAAGCTTGTTTCTGCTGCATTTTACAGTTTCATCTTATTTCGTTATTGAATAGAAAACTAGTTTTACTATATCTCTGTTATTTTGTGTTAAGCACCTGTTAATAATATGTATTCATTTCGTTGCTCATAAAATCCGGATCAGTGGTATCAGAGCGGTCTGCTCCTTGTCGTCTTCATGCATGTACCCAACGAGGTGGGAGTACAAAGAGTTGGGTCTCGAGCTTGTTTCTCTTGAGGACAGAAGCTCTCCCACACCCAAGCGACCTCTCATGGCAAGAGAAAAGAAATATGATGGGACAGGAGATCCTTTCAAATTGTTGATTGAGGAAGCCCTCATGCAACATAGGAATGAGATGATGAATAGTTTCGCGCAAATCCTTTGGCGACTACCAACAGGGAATGCATCTTCTTCGAATGAAGGCGTCGCCCCCTTCAAGGTACAAATAAACTTCTATATTCTTATATTTGAAGGTCAGATAGACGCAGATGCTATAGACAAGTGGTTGAATCTACTAGAAGGGTATTTTTCTGTCCATAACTTTTCAAATAGAGAAAAGATTACTTTTGCGCTCCTCAAAGTTGTTCCCCATGTCAAAGATTGGTGGGAAAATTTTTGTGAGAAAAAGGAAACAGAGGAAACCTCATTATTTTCAGTCACGGCCACCTAGTGCTATTTCCTTTATCTCTACTACGAAATGCATGAAGTTCATCTCTCAGACAGGAAAGTTTGTCTTCTTCATGATTCACTCTCAGAATAAGCGAAAGATCACAACCACATCTAGGGTCTCTGCGACCGACCTCTCCACACAGCAGAAGCAAGTAGATAAGGTAATGGAGGATTACTCAGATATCTTCTCCTCACCTACAGGGGTATCTCTACACTGTTAGGTCAAGCACCCCATCGATCTGACCCCCGACGCATCGCTGCCCAATGGACCAGTCTATCATCGCTCTTTGTTAGAGAATGAGGAGATCAAGCGACAGATACAAGAACTTCTCCACAAGGGGCACATCCGCCCCAACTCATCACCTTGCGGGAGCCCAATCATGTTGGTATAGAAGAAATATGGAACATGGCGACTCTATATTGATTACTGGGCTCTGAATAAAATCACAGTCAGAAACCGGTACCCGATTCCCCGAATCGACAACCTCCTTGATCAACTCATGGGGGCCAAATACTTCAGTAAGATTGATCTGAAGTCTGGCTACCACCAGGTCTCGATAGAACAGACAAATGTATGAAAGACTGCCTTCAAGTCAAAGGAAGGCCTTTTTGAATGGTTGGTCATGCCCTTTGGTTTGACAAATGCCCCAACCACTTTCATGATAATGATGGATGATATCTTGCGACCATTCACCAATACTTTTGTAGTGGTGTATCTGGATGACATTCTAATTTATAACAAGACTTGGGATAAACACTTGCAGCATATTCAGCAGGTTCTGCACACCCTGCGACAACACAAGCTATACGCCAACTTGGAAAAATGATCCTTTGACATGGACCGGGTCCATTACCTGGGCTACATCATTGATCAACATGGCATACATGTGGATCCAACTAATATCCAAGTCATCCGTGACTGGCCAGCCTCAGCAACACTCACTGAGTTTTGGAGCTTCTTGGGCTTTGCCAATTTCTACCGTAGGTTCGTGTTGGGATTCTCCCATATTACATGGGCCCTAAACCAAATAAATAGGGGTGGTGGTAAGGTGAAATTTAGGTGGGGTCGGTCCCAAAAAAAAGCGTTTGATGCTTTGAAGCATCGCTTGTGCTCAACCCCAGTACTTTCACTACCAAACCTGCAACATCCCTTTGATATTGAGACAGATGCTTTAGACTATGTCGTGGGTGCCATTCTCACTCAACATGGCCACCCCGTGGCCTATCATAGTGAGACACTGTCAAATACTGTTCGTAAGTACCCTACTTACGAAAAAGAAATGTACTCCATTGTGAAAGCCTGCCTCTAGTGGAGACATTACATTCTTGGGAAGGAGACAGTCATCCACACTAATCATAAGCCACTGCAGTTCATGCAAACACAGGGAAAATTGCAAAATGACCACCATCAAAAGTGGTCCACATACTTGCAGCAATTCCACCTCAACATCAAGTATAAATCAGGAAGCACCAATCACGTTGTTTATTGCCTGAGCAGACCGCCAGTCACAACACTCACCATAGTTCTAGACTCTTGCAGCCATGAGAAATCTGGATGGCCCCAACTCTATGAGACATACCCTGACTTCCCCACCACCTACAAAATGTTGGGTGCAAATGCAGTTGTCGATAATTTCCATCTTTAGGATGGGTTGTTGTGTCGTCTGGGCCATATTTGTGTTCCATCAAGTGAGTGAGCGAAGATGATCTAGGAAGCCCACTACAGTCGGGTGGCAAGACACTTCGGCGTCGAAAAGGCAGTGGCGATGCTACAAAAACATTTCTACTAGACGAAACTTCGATAGGAGGTCAGCAAGTATATCATGTCCTGCATTGCTTGCACTATTGCCAAACTGACCACTAAGAAACAGGGCCTGTACACCCCTATTTCTACTCCTGACAAGCCATGGGAATCCATCGCAATGGACTACATGTCGAGCCTTCCGTCCACCAAGCGGGGAAATGACTGTATTTTTGTGGTTGTTGATCGCTTTTCTAAGATGGTAATTCTGGTTGCCTACAAGAAGAGAATCACAGCATAGGCCGGTGCCAATCTCTTCTTTGAATGAGTTTGGGTACATTTTGGAATCCCACAAACCATTGTCTCAGATCGAAACAGTCGATTCTCAGCACATTCTAGTCGAGCCTCTGGTCACTGCTAGACACCAAGCTCACCAAATCCACGACCTTCCAACCCCAGACAGATGGCCAAACCGAGGTTGTAAATTGAATGACTGTGCATATCCTTCACATGTATAATTAAAATCCCCCTCACACATGGGATGAGAGCCTTCCCTATGTCTAACATAGCTACAATTGAGCCTTGCATAGCTCAATCAGCCACAACCCCTTTCAGGTGGGGTTGGGATTCCAACCATTGGGTCCCATAGATGTTGCACTTCCCCTTGCAGTCACCTTGACCGACTCATCTCCTGCTCCAAATGAAGATGACAAAGACACCCGGTTCATTGAGAGGATCCAACACATCCACCAATAGGTTCAGGATATTCTACAAAAGTCCAATGACAAGTACAAACAACGCCATGATCAACATCGGATGCCACATAAGTTTCAGGTGGGCGAAAAAGTTTGGTTGCACTTGCAGAAAGAACGCCTTACATGACCCCATCGAAAGCTTCTCCCACTCCGTTATGGGTCATACACTATCACCAAGTCCGTGGGGGATAATGATTTTGAGATCAACATTCCTCCTTTCCTGGGCCTGCACCCAGTGTTTAATGTGGATCTCCTTCACCCTTATTTCCCACCATTATTGGACACCTCAGAAGTAGTAGAACAACTGACACCAATAGAGCTCAAACTTGACTGCATACAATAGGAATCCAATGATCAGGTTTTGGACACACAGATCAAGGGAACTCGACAACAAAGGATCCAACTTTATCGAGTCGTCAAAGCAGGGCAACTTTTGCACCAAGGCAAGTGGCTCACCCGGGGCCAAATTCAGCATAAATTTCCTCATATGATGGGGGACCTCAATGCAATGGAGACCATTTCTTCCTAATAAAGGAGGATTGATCCATATGGATATCAGTGGCCACCCACCTTTTCCAACTGGCTCAAAACAGTTTTTTGACAATTTTGGCAATTTACTATTTTTAGCAGTTTTAACTTCTGGGGGCATTTTGAGGGCCTAAATGAAGGGTTTTAGGGATCAAACTCCTCAATGATATCTAAAATCATTATTGAGCCCCCAAAATGAATATGCTTGATGATACCTTTCCAACGGGCTATCACACACCTAAAACAGAGATCATATGAAAAAGTTACAACCCCAGGAAGTTGATGTACTAACTTACCCAAACGGGGACCACATGACTTTTGGCACTTCATCTCCTAGGGATATGTTTTTGGATGTCTAGGGTTTTTGGCATTCTTGTTTATTGTAAAAAGGCCTTCAGAGCCTCATTGTAATCTTCTTCTTTCGAATGCGCGCAACCGTCACATCTCTTCTCAGAGATAAGCCGCTACCATTCCAACAAGCTTGCTTCGGCTGCATTTTACAGTTTCATCTTATTTCGTTATTGAATAGAAAACCAGTTTTACGGTATCTATGTTATTTTGTGTTAATCACCTATTAATAATCTGTATTCATTTCGTTCTGCTCATAAAATCTGGATCAATTCCTGTGGACATGAAGCATCTAAGTGGCCCTAACTTTATCAGCAAGATCTAGACTTCGCCACCACCTATCATTTCTTGGGTACAGGCACGAATATCACCGATTTTCACATTCGGAATGGACTCTTATGCCACCTTGGGCATCTCTGTGTTCCTACAAGCGAGAGTACAAAGATGATTTGGGAAGCCCACTACAGTCGGGTGGCAAGACATTTTAGCGTGGATAAAACTATGGCTTTTCTTCTGAAACATTTTTATTGGACAACACTTCGACAGGACATCAACAAGTATATTAGATATTGCACTACCTGTGCCATTGCCAAGCTAGCCATCAAGAAGCAAGGCTTATACACCCCTCTTCATATTCCTGAGAAACCTTGGGAATCCATCTCAATAGATTACATGTCTCGTATGTTGTCCACCAAGCAAGGAAATGACTGCGTATTTGTGGTCGTTGATCGGTTTTCAAAGATGGCCATCCTCACAGCTTGCAAGAAGAATATCACAGTGATAGATACTGCCAAGCTCTTCTTCGAACGAGTGTGGGTCCACTTTGGGATACCACAGACCATCATCTCTGATCGGGACAACAGGTTCCTCAACACATTTTGGTCGAGTCTCTAGTCACTATGGGACACCAAGCTCACAAAATACACAACTTTCCACCCCCAAACCGACGACCAAACAGAGGTCGTCAATCAGATGATTGTGCACATCCTATGCATGTACAATTCTAAGCATCCACGTACATGGGAAGAGAGTCTCTCTTGTGTTCAACACAATTACAACAGGGCTCTCCATAGCTCCACTGTCCATAGCCCATTTCAGGTGGGCCTGAGATTCTAATCCTTGGGACCCATTGATGTTTCACTTCCCCTTTCCACCGCACAGACATAATATTCTCATGATCAGTTTGCGATCGAAAAATCCACCATATTCATTGAGCAGATTCAACATATCCGCTAGCAGGTCCAAGAGATTTTGTAGAAATTCAATGCTAAGTACAAGCAACACCATGATCAACACAGGGTACCACACCAGTTTCAGGTTGGTGACAAAGTCTGGTTACATTTGCAGAAGGAGCATATCATGGGGCCCCATTGGAAGCTTCGCCCACTTCGCTATGGGCCTTACACTATCACCAAGGTTGTAGGTAGCAATTCTTTTGATCTGAACTCTCCACCCTTCCTTGGCCTGCATCCAGTACTCAATGTGGACCTCCTTCATCCATATTTTCCACCATTATTGGACACCTCAGAGATCACAGAACAACTGACACCAACAGAGCTCAACCCTGACTGCATGGAACAAACATCTACTGATCAAATAGTGGACACACAGGTCAAGGGAACTCTCTAGCAGAGGATCCAACTTTATCGGGTTGTCAAGGAAGGGAAAATACTACACCAAGGCAAGTGGCTAACCCGGGGCCAAATCTGGAAGAAGATTCCTCACCTGATGAAGGAACTCAACATAATGGAGACCATTGCTTCCTAAGGGGGGAGGTTTGATCCAGGTGGATATTGGTGGCCACCCATCTATTCCAACTGCCCCCTCTTGTCTATTTTTGTTCAACACATTCTTCTATACTTCTTTGTAATTGTGGGTTCTAAAATTATAGGGTTGTCTCAAGCCCCACACATCCTCTAAGTGGATACTGGTAGCCTCTCTCCCTATCCAACTAGCTTATTTTGTATGTTTTCATGTCAACACATCTGGCTGTACTTCCAGGGTCGTTTTGGGGCCCTAAACATTGTTTTTTTGGCTCTCCACAGTCAAACTATAAACTAAGTCAGAGTTTGATGACAAAATGTGTATTTCTCTAAAATACCTTTCCAACAGGCTATCATGCCCCTAAAAGAGAGGTCGCATGCAAAAGTTCTGACCCTGGGAAGTTGAGGTACCAAATTACACCAGCTTACCCATAGGGGCCCACATGACTTTTGGTATTTCACCTTCTAGGGTTATTTTTTTGGATGTCTAGGGTTTTTGCATTCATGAGTAATATCAAAAAGGTCTCTGTAGCCTCATTGTAATCCATTCTGTTAAGACAGCCACATCTCTTCTCAGAGATAACTACCACCATTCGAGAAAGTGTTTTAGTTCTGCATTTTTACAGTTTCAACCTAATTCATTATTCAATAGAAGATATTGTTCACTGGATATCTATGTTATTCTTCATATCTCTGTGTTTATTTTATTTAGTCTGTTAATCAGTTCGTTCTGCTCCTAAATCTGGATCACTAGACCTTCAAATGAGATAAACCCTTCCCTCCAAGGGATTTTGGTCGTTATCTCTCCTGACCTTGATCGCTTGAGGTGATTCAAACCTCTGGCACACTCTTTTGCACTCCTCTGAAATTTTGAAAAGCTTCGGACTTAAGGATTTTACTAGGAACCTCATCTGCACTCCTTGCGCTTGTTTATCTTGAGGTTTTCTCAAAACTTGGGTAAGTGTTGGCTCAGTGCACACCTTGCACGGGTCGTCCTCAAGATCTATACTCCACTTAGTATCTACACACTCCTTGCACTTTCTTTACAAAGATTCACGCTCTCTCTTATGGATGAATGAGTCTGAGAAGACTCGTCCCTCGCACTCCTTGTGTGGCTTTGTTCACTCCTTGAACTAGACTTCTCAAAAGAGAAACAATTGAAACTTAAATAAACATTAACAGTTCCTTCATCTATCTAAGAAATGCACATATAGGCATGTAAAACACATAAAACAAAAATAAAAACATTTACTCAGCAAACTCATATGTAAGCAACACCAGACATTTGGAAGAAAATCTCCTTTGTTATATTCATTCAAAAAATATATACATGGGTTCTTACAATTCTCCAACAAGATCTTAGCAACTCTTCTAAATCTCACTCTTTCTTCAGCAAAATAATGTTCAGCAACAACCAAATAAACTTAAGAAGCCTCATTTGGGCATTGGTTACATATATTTATACATGGAGAGGCTTCTCGATCTTTCCCTCCAACCTACCTTAGTGTTATCATGTCATAATCAAGACATTCTCCTACTTATACCTATTACAATAAATGGAATTTACACTTAGATACGAGTTGATGCTCGGTATCTATACAATCCTACAGGTATTAAAGAAAATACAATCACCTAGATTGCTTACAACGGATCTAGTCTCAAAACATTAAAAATGGATTTAATTACGATGCTTTCAAAAATTTAAGATGGTTCTCTATCCTTTGGAATTCGAAATAGTTTCAAATGTGCGCACTGGGTGTTGAGATGTAGTCCACTCGACCTCTTTAAATGTTGATGGCAATTCTCTTGCATCATAATCCTCTGGACAAAAGATTCATGGACCCCTGTCCATGAGCGCCTACACTGTATTTCCATGTTTCTGAATATCAGGTTCAGTTACCTAACTAACATCCTCTTCTAGATGGCCTTTCCATTTCACAAAATACTCATAATAAATCTTCCTTCTGGGCTCCATAGAAATACTCTGATCTAGAATTTTCTCTATATGTGGCTTCTCTATTGTGGCAATCTAATTCTACCACTGGATCTCCTTCTGATCATCTGATTCCCCTGTATCATCCACCCTGTAAGGGTACATGTCTGCTACATTGAATATTGGGGATATTCCAACATCTTCTGGCAGTTCAATCTCATAAGCGTTCTCAACAAAATTTCTGAGGATTTTACATGGTCTTATCTTTTCCATTTTCAACTTGTTGTATTTCCCTTTCAAGAATCTCTCTTTCCTCGGATGCACTAAAATTTTATCCCTGATCTCAAAATGAACCTCTCTTCTCCTCTCATCTATTCATCTCTTGTATTTATGGTTGCTATCCTGTAGTTGTCCCTTTATCTAATCATGCAGCTTCTACGTCTCTGCAACAAAGTCTTCTATTGTTGCACTTCAGAACTCATCTCGTCCCAAGTCTCTCAACTATGAAATTCCTCTTCGATGCATACCATATACTATCTGGAATGAGATATTTCTAATGATCCTATTTGGTGAGTCATTATATGCAAATTTTGTTTGGGGAAAAATTTGATCCCACTGACTAGGATGTTTAGTGACAAAAATCGTCAATAAATTCCCTAAGATTTGATTCACCACCTGAGTCTATCCATCTGTATGAGGATAATATGTTGAATTGAAGGACACATTTGTCCCCATCTTCTTCCACAGAGTTCTCCAAAAGTTTCCCACGAATTTGGTATCTCTGTCTTAGACTATACTTCTCGGTAACCCATGTAATCTCACGATCTCTTTGAAAAACAAACTTGCTATATGAATAGAATCACTAGTTTTGTGACATGGTATGAAATGTGCCATCTTTGAAAATATTTCAACGACTAGAAATATAGAATCACTTCTGCCCTAGTTTCTTGGAAATCCCAAAACAAAATCCATGCTTATGGCATCCCACAACCTGTTTGGAATAGGAAATGGTTGATATACTCCAGTATTTTTTTGTTTTTCCTTTTTCATACTAGCATATTTTGCATCTATCCACAAATATCTTCACATCATATCTCATACCTGGCCAATGGTACAAAGAAATCAACAGTGCATATGTCTTATCATGGCCAAAATGTCCAACCAAACCTCCACTATGCATATCTTTCAACATATTGTCTCTCATTGAGCATTTCAGGTTACCTAATTGGCTCCCTTTGAGAAATGATCCATCTTGGGTCAAATACTCCATCCACTGATTTTTGTCCCTTAGCAAAGGGCTTCCACATGCTTCGTAAGCTTCTTTAAAATATGTGTCTTCTTGATACATCTCCTTAAGATGTTCAAATCCCAAGGTCTCCACTTAAAATTCTTACAAGATCAAACATCTCTTGCTCAAAGCATCTACCACTTTGTTAGCACTTCCACTAATATGCTTAGTAACAAATGTAAAATTTTGCATGAATTCTACCCATTTGGCAGGTTTCTGGTTCAATTTCTCTTGTCTGATTATAAACTGCAAAGTTTGATTGTCACTATACAAGAAAAAATCCTTCGAGATAAGATAATGTCTCCATTTTTTCAAAGCTTGAATTACAACATAAAATTACTTGTCATATATGGAATACTTCTTTTTGGTGTCATTCAACTTCTCAATGAAATAAGCAACAAGCTTATTGTCTTAGATTAGAACTGCACCAATGGCTACTCCACTTGCATCACAGATTACCTGAAATGTCTTCTTAAAATATGAAAAAACTAAAATCAATTGTCCTGCTATCTTTTATTTCAATACTCTGAATCATTTCTCAGCTTCCTCTGCCTAATTAAAAGATTATGTTTTTTGTTTATGGTGTCTAGTATAGGTGCAAAAATACTGTTGAAATTCCTGATGAATTTCCTATAAAAACTCGCTAACCCATGAAAAATTCCTACCTCAAACACGCCTCATGGAGAACGTCATTCTCTTATTGTCCTCACCTTCTCTGGATCCATATTGAACTCATTTGAAGAGATTACAAACCCCAGATATATAAGTTATGTTTTCATGAAATAATTTTTTTTCAAATTTATCAACAACTTATCCTGTTGCAACCTCCTCAACACCATTTTCAATTATCTCAAATGCCCCCCTTTAGTCTTAATGAAATCTAGAATATCATCCAAATACACAATCACAAACTTACCAATGAAATCTTTGAGTACTTCATTCATCAATCTCATGAATGTCCTCGGGGCATTTTTTAAGCCAAATGGTATAACAAGCCACTCATACAATCCTTCATTTGTTTTGAATGTTGTCTTCCATTCATCTCCCTCTCTCATTCTTATCTGATGATAGCCACTCTTCAAGTCTATATTGGAAAAATAATTTTCTCCACTCAAGCAATCCATTAAATCATCCAGTCTGGGTAAAGAAAATGTATCCCTGATGGTTATCTTGTTGTTGGCTCTAGAATCTGTGCACATTCTCCAACCTCCATCTTTTTTTGGACTCAACATAGTTGGTACTGCGCATGGGCTCAAAATTTCCCAAATCAAACCTTTATCCAACAATCCTTGGACTTGATTCTTAACCTCTTCATTATCTTAAGGTGTCAACCTGTGAGCTTCTTTATTTGACAAACTTGCTCCTGGAATAAGTTCGATATGATTATTGATACTCCTAATGGGCGGTAAGGAGTGAGGTAACTCATCCACTACAATATAAAAAAAATCATCCAACAACTCTTGAATTTCCACGGGCAAATCATCCAAAGAAGTGCTTGTAATAATGACTCATGGATTTCTTACCACAACAAACTACATTTACTATTCCTTCTTGACTTCGTTCAAGCATTCCTTCCCACTCATGAGAAGTATACTAGGACTAGCTTCTTCCTTGACTCATTTATCTTCTATTGGTATTAACATATGCTTACAACCATTCTTCTCAAGGGTATACGT
Organism: Picea mariana; assembly: GCA_032191745.1. Classification (NCBI taxonomy): domain Eukaryota; kingdom Viridiplantae; phylum Streptophyta; class Pinopsida; order Pinales; family Pinaceae; genus Picea; species Picea mariana. The sequence continues at coordinate 211,853 of JASDQU010102732.1, read as the reverse complement.
ATTTTTTCTTCCATCATGTATGAAATTTCTATCATATTTCCACGGACTTCCCATCAAAACATGAAAAACATCCATAGGTATGACATCACACAAAATTTCATCTTTATAACCTCCTATTTTGAATTCAACTTTACATTGTCTACTTACAATGACTTGGTGTCCTTTCTGCAACCACGATACCTTATATGGATTCGGATGTGAAGTTTTCTCTAGCTTCAACTTTTCCACCATCTCTGTGGATACTAAATTATTAATACTCCCACTTTCTATGATCACCTTGCATATCATGTCTCTGGTCTTGTAAGAAGTTGTTTACAGACTGTTCCTCTGAACTGGTTCTCTTATCTCCTTCTCTGACTACATGATAACTTTCCTCATCATGAGGGATCTTCCTTCTTCTGTTGCTTCTGCTTCTACATTCTTCTTTTGTGCTTCAGAAATGTGAGCTTCTCCACCTCCATCTTTCTTCTTCCCAGGACATTCCCAAGATATATTCATTGTCTTTCCATAGGCATAACATTTCACTTCTCCTCCTCTACCTCTTCCTCTTCCTCAAGAAAAATAGTTTCTTCCACCATAGTGTCCTATTCTGAAACTTTCTCCTCTTTTTGTCTCATTGTGATACTTTCCATTTGTAGATTTGGGTTTCTGGAATTTCTCTCAGAAAATTCCTCTACCTCTGTTTGGACTCTTTCCTCTATTCCATTGAGTTTTTTTTTTTTGGCCAACTTTTCCTCTGCTTTCAGTGCCACCTGATAAACATCCTCATCAATTCTCATTTTCATCATGCTGATCTCATCTTGAATTTCATATCTCGGGCCATTGATATACTTGGAAACTTTTTCTTCATCATTCTCTCTATGTCTCGCTCTTATGCTCAGCCTCTAAAACTCCTCGGTGTACTCTTTCACCGTCAACCCTTTCTATCTTAGGTTCTGGAATTTCCTAAACATATTTATCTGATAATATTTTGGTATGAATTTAGCTTACAACTTAACTACCATTCTATCCCAAAACTTGATTTTGGACTTACCTTTGCATCTTCTGTCAACTTGCAATTAGTCCCACCATAACGCTACATGTCCCTTCAATCTGGTCATAACATGCTTCACTTTCTTCTCCTCATCAATCTATTCATAGTCACTTATCCGAAGCACTTATCCAATCAAGAAGCTCTTCAAAATACAAATTTCCTTCCAAAATTGGGACTTCCATTTTCTCTCTGGCTCCCATTTTAACAAGAACTCTTAGAAGTTGTTCTTCTGCTACTTTCTCTCCTGCAGCTTCTTCTATTTCAACATATTCACTTCTTTCTTCACTAATGTCACCACCTTTAGGTGCTCTTCTTTGCGTTGTCTCCATGACGTCCAATATCGCACAGAGTTGTCTCATCTCTTGTTCCATGGATGGGTTTGCTACAGGTGTCTCCCTGCGTGTTCTTGGCAGCATGGTTCCAAAATTTCTTTCACACAAAGATCAATTGCCTTCTCTTTATACCACTTGATGATACTGGGAAAATACCTTTCTTTTTCCTATTTTCTATAGACAAAATCCAATTTCGTTGCTCTGATACCACTCGATGCAGACCCACACCACTCCTTGGGGCTTTCTCGACCTCCCGGTCTAAGGATCATTCAAATTTGGGAGCTGAATAAGCTCTAGGGCCCCTACTAAGCCCTCAAAAAAAATCACAGGTCCTTTACTTCTTCCCCATGCCTAAAAATTAGCTAGTGAGGACCCTGACACACCGACGAAGTCCTCCACATGATTCTGAGCTGAAAGCGTGGGCTAATTCTCTTCTTAGTGAAGAATTTAGGACTTCAGAGCTCCCGAGATTCAGGAGTTCCAACAAAAATGTGCGACGTTCCTCCTGAACACTGAATTCATGGATTGTCGAACAATAGAGGGGATCAACACTCTACAACACCTGTCGTAATCTCACGGTTGGAAAGAAATTCAAGGTTTGGAGCTTTAGAGATTTTTCCTGCTCCAACACGCTATATCGCTGGAGTGCCAAACTTCTAACCAACATATCAGACGCTTTCGAGGCTTGTCTTATATTGACGGTTCTCGTCAACTCCATAGCTTCGGACTTCAGATCTTTTTGAAGCACCACACCTCAAATCTCCCGAAGTGTCGAACCGACAAACTCACGAAGGGCCTCAATCATTGGATCTTGTGTTTCCAGAAACCAATGATCATGATCATCTCGGGGCTTCAGGAGTTTAGGACATTTAACACACTTAATCCTCCAGAGTGTCGGACTAGCGAAATCGCGAAGGACCAAAATCGATGATTTCCACATCTTGGTGGATGGACGAATTGGATATTGTTCAGTCTTCAGGACTTCGGGTGTTTCTGCAACACAAACCTTTACAACCTCTGAACGTCGGACTAGTGGAGTTTAAATCTTCCTTCAACGTATCCCTCTCCGACCGACGGTCGATATTTACTCCGTGGTTCGAGACTTCGATATTTTTTAAACGTAGAAAAAATATTTCTTTTCTCCTTCGTAGTGTTGAATCTCCAGACTACAGGATTTGTCGCCACATGTCTCTCGTTTATCAATGGTGAGGATTTAATCCACCCTTCTGAGCTTTGGGAGACTTATGAACTTTCACCACCACGCTCTCGTCCTTCCAGATGGTCAGTCTTCCAAACTTCACATTCTGTTGATGTGTGTCTTCTTTGATCAACGGTCCAAAATGATTTTGGACTTTAGAAATTGAGGATTTTCATCTCTTTTGTGCCCCACACACACAATCTGGGGAACTCGTGAAGTCCGAAGGGCTTCGAGAGTTAAACCCGACACTACTTCTCTATATCTAACAGTCATAAGAGATTCGGGATCTACCCAACTGGATCTCGTCCACTCGACCTTCAAATCAGATAAACTCTTCCCTCCAAGGGATTATGGTCACTATCTCTCCTGAGCTTGATCACTTGAGGTGATTCGAACCTCTAGCGAACTCCTTTGTGCTCCTCTAAAATTTTTAAAAGCTTCAAGCTTAAGGATTTTACTAAGACCCTCTTGCACACTCCTTGTGCTCATTTATCCTGAGGTTTTCTCAACACTTGGATAAGTGTTGGCCCAGTGCACACCTTCCACGGGTCGTCTTCAAGATCTATACTCTACTTAGTATCTGTGCACTCCTTGCACTTGCTTCACAAAGCTTCACGCTCTCTCTTTTGGATGAATGAGTCTGAAAATACTCTTCCCTTGCACTCCTTGCACCAGACTTATCAGAAGAGAAAAAAATGAAAATTAAAGAAACATTAACAGTTCCTTCATCTATCTAAGAAATGCACATACAGGCATGTAAAACTCATAAAACAAAAATCACAAAATTTACTCAGCAAACTCAGATATAAGCAACACCAGACATTTGGAAGAAAATCTCCTCTATTATATTCATTCATAAAATATATACATGAGTTCTTACAATTCTCCAACAAGATCTTAGCATCTCTTCTAAATATCTCTCTTTCTTCAACAAAATAATGTTCAACAACAACCAAATAAACTTCAACAACCTCATTTGGGCATTGGTTACATATATTTATACATGGAGAGACTTCTCGAGCTTTTCCGCCAACCTACCTTAGTGCTATCATGTCATAATCAAGACATTCTACTACTTAGCCTTATTACAATAAATGACATTTACACTTAGAAACGAGTGGATGCTTAGTATTTGTACAATCCTACAGGTATTAAAGAAAATACAATCACTTAGATTGTTTACAACAGATCTAGTCTCAAAACATTAAAAAGGGATTTAATTACAATGATTTCAAAAATTGAATATGGTGCGTTCTCTTTTGGAATTCGAAACAATTTTAAATGTGCGCTCTCAGTGCTAAGTTGTCCTCCACTCGACCTATTTAAATTCTTATTGTGATGCTCCTGCATCATACTCCTCTGGAAAAAATATTCATGGACTCCTATCCATGAACTCATGCACTGTCTTTCCATGTTTTTGAATATCAGGTTCAGTTACACAACTGACATCCTCTGTTGGATGGTCTTTCCATTTCACTAGATACTCATAGTAAATCTTCCTCCTAGTCTCTTTAGTAATCCTTTGATGTACAATTTTCTCTATAAGTGGATTCTCTACTATGGGCATTTTCTTCTCCCATTGGATCTCCTTCTGATCATATGATTCTCCTGTATCATCCACCCTGTAAGGGTACATGTCTGCTACATCGAATATTGGTGATATTCCAACATCTTTTGGCAGGTCAATCTCATAAGGGTTCGTAACAAACTTTCTAAGGATTTTACATGGTCCCATCTTTTTCATTTTCAACTTGTTTTATTTCCCTTTCGGGAATATCTCTTTCCTCATATGTGCTAAAACTTGATCCTCGATCTCAAAATGAACCTCTCTTCTCCTCTCATCTATTCATCTCTTGTATTTATGGTTGCTATCATGTAGTTGTCCCTTTATATGATCATGCAACTTCTGCATCTCTGCAGCAAAGTCTTCTACTCTTGCACTTTAGAACTCATCTTGTCCCAAGTCTCTAAAATCTAAAATTTCTTTTGGATGCATCCCATATACTATTTGAAATGGGATATTTGAAGTGCTCCTATTCAGTGAGCCATTATATGAAAATTCAACGTGGGGCAGAATTTGATCCCACTGGTTGTGGTGTTCAATGACCAAACTCCTCAATATATTCCCTAAGCTTCAATTCACCACCTCAATCTGTCCGTCTGTCTAAGGATGATATGCTGAACTGAAGGACACATTTGTCCCCAGCTTCTTCCATGTAGTTCTCCAAAAGTGTCCCACGAATTTGGTATTTCTGTTTGAGACTATACTTCTTCTTAACCCATGTAATCTCACGATCTCTTTGAAAAACAAATTTTCTATATGAGTAGCATCACTACTTTTGTGACACAGTATGAAATGTTCCATCTTTGAAAATATGTCAACCACTATAAATATAGAATCTCTTCCCCCCTATATTCTTGGAAATCCCCCAAAAAAATCCATTCTTATGGCATCCCATGACCTGTCTAGAATAGGCAATGGCTGATATAGTCTAGTGTTTTGTTGTGTTCCAATTGCATACTAGAAGATTCTGGATCTGTCCATGAATCTCTTCACATTAGATATCATACTTGGCCAATCGTATGAAGAAATCAACTCTACATATGTCTTATCATGGATAAAATGTCTAGCCAAACCTCCACTATGCTTCTCCTTTAACATATGGTCTCTCATTGAGTATTTCATGATACATAATTGGCTCCCTTTGAACAAAACTTTGTCTTGGGTCAAATACTCCATCCACTAACTTATGTCTCTTAGAAAAGGGTTTCCACATGCTTCATAAACTTCTTTGAAATCTGGTTCTTCTTGATACATCTCCTTGAGGTGTTCAAATCCCAAGGTCTCCACTTGAAATTCCTACAAGATCAAGCATCTCCTGCTCAAAGCATCTTCCACTTTGTTAGTGATTCCACTAATATGCCTAATAAAAAAAGTAAAATTATGCATGAATTCTACCCATTTGGCATGTTTCTAGTTCAATTTCTCTTGTATGGTTATAAACCGCAAATCTTGATTGTCACTATACAAGACAAACTCCTTCAGGATAAGATAATGTCTCCATTTTTTCAAACTTGAATTACAACATAAAATTTTGTGTCATATATGGAATACTTCTTTTTGGTGGCATTAATCTTCTCACTTAAATAAGCAACACACTTATTGTCTTGACTTATAACTGAGCCAATGGATACTCCACTTGCATCACATCTTACCTGAAATGTCTTCTTAAAATCTGGTAGAACTAAAATCGGTTTTCCTATTATCTTTTCTTTCAATACTCTGAATCCTTTCTCAACTTCCTCTGTCCAATTAAAAGATTTGTTTTTTTTCTTTATGGTGTCTGGTATGGGTGCAAAAATACTGTTGAAATTCCTGATGAATTTCCTATAAAAACTTGCTAACCCATGAAAAATTCTTACCTAGAACACGCTTCTTGGAGAAGGCCATTCTCTGATTTCCCTCACCTTCTCTGGATCCATCTTCAAATCATTTGAAAAGTTTACAAAACCAATATATAAGTTATGTTTTCATGAAGATCATTTTTCCAAATTTATCAACAACTTCTCCTACTGCAACCTCCTCTACACCATTTTCATTTGTCTCAAATGCTCCCCTTCAATCTTACTGAAAACTAGAATATCATTCAAATACACAATCACAAACTTACCAATAAAATCTTTGAGTACTTCATTCATCAATATCATGAATGTGCTCGGGGCATTTTTTAAGCCAAATGGTATAACAAGCCACTTATACAATCCTTCATTTGTTTTGAATGTTGTCTTCCATTCATCTCCCTCTCTCATCCTTATCTGATGGTAGCCACTCTTCAAGTCTATCTTGGAAACATAATTTTCTCCACTCAAGCAATCCATTAAATCATCCATTATGAGTAAAAGAAATCTTTACCTGATGATTATCTTGTTGATGAATCTAGAATCTATGCACATTCTCCAACCTCCATCATTTTTTGGGCTCAACACAGTTGGTATTGGGCATGGGATCAAGATTTCCCTAATCAAACCTTTATCCAACAATTCTTGGACTTGATTCTTAACCTCTTCATTGTCTTGAGGTGTCAACCTATAAGCTTCTTTATTTGGAAAACTTTCTCCTAGAATAAGGACGATATGATGACTGATATTCTTGATGGGAGGTAAGTAGAGATGTATCTCATCCACTACGATATCAACAAACTCTTCCAACAACTCTTGAATTTCCACATTAAAATCATCCATAGAAGTTCTTGTAAGAATGAACCTTGGATTTCTTACCAAAACAAACTGCATTTCCTATTCCTTCTTTACTTTGTTCAAGAGTTCCTTCCCACTCATGACAAATATACTAGGACTAGCTTCTTCCTTGACTCCTTTATATTCTATTGGCAGTAACATATGATTATAGCCATTCTTCTCAAGGGTATAAGTATTTTTTCTTCCATCATGTATGACATTTATGTCATATTTCCATGGTCTTCGCAATACGACATGAAAAACATCAATAGGTATAACATCACACAAAATTCCATCTTTATAATCTCCTATTTTAAATTCAACTTTACATTGTCTACTTACCATGACTTGGTGTTCTTTTTGCAACCACGATACCCTATATGGATTCATATGTGCAGTTGTCTCCAGCTTCATCTTTTCCACAATCTCTGTGGATACTAAATTATTAGTGCTCCCACTATCTATAATCACCTTGCCTACCCTGTCTCTAGTTTTGCAAGGAGTTCTTAATAGAATATTCCTCTGAACTGTTTCTCTTAGCTCCTTCTATGGCTTCACGAGAACTTTCCTCATCATGAGGGATCTTCCTTATTCTGTTTCTTCTACTTCTACATTCTTCTTATGTGCTTCATAAATGTGAGCTTCTCCACCTCCATCTTTCCTCTTCTCAGGACATTCCCAAGACATATTCCATGTCTTTCCACAGACATAGCATTTTACTTCTCCTCCTATGCCTCTTCCTCTTACTCAATAAAAAATGTTTCTTCCACCATAGTTTCCTCCACTGGAACTTCCTACTCTTTCTGTGTGGCTGTGATACTTTCAATATTCAGCTTTGTGTTTTTGGAATTTCTCTCGCACAATTCCTCTACCTTTGTTTGGACTCTTTCCTTTGTTCCATTGACTTTGTTTTCTAGTCATCTTTTCCTTTGCTTTCAGTTACCCCTGATAAGCATCCTACATAGTTCTCATTGTCATCATGATGATCTCATCTTGAATTTCGTATCTCAGGCCATTGATATATCTGGAAACTTTTTCTTCATCATTCTCTCTATGTCTTGCTCTTATGGTCAACCTGTAAAACTCCTCGGTGTATTCTTTCACCGTCAACCCTTTTTGTCTTAGATTGTGCAATTTCCTAAACATATTTATCTAATAATCTTTGGGTATGAATTTATCTTTCAACTTAGCTATCATTCTATCCTAGCACTTGATTTTGGACTTACCTTTGCATCTTCCATCAGCTTGCAATTTGTCCCAGCATAGCGCGACATGTCCCTTCAATCTGGTCACAACATGCTTCACTTTCTTCTCCTCATCAATCTCTTCATAGTCAAAGTACTTATACCAAACACTTATCCAATCAAGAAGCTCTTCAACATCCAAATTTCCTTCAAACATTGGGACTTTCATTTCGGCTTTAGCTCCCATTTTAACAACATCTCTCAATAATCTTTTTTCTACTGCTTTCTTTCATGCAGCTTCTTATATTTCAATATCTTCACCTTCTGCTTCACTGATGTCACCACCTTTAGGTGTTGTTCTCTGGGTTGTCTCCATGGCATCCAATCTCACACGAAGATGTCTCATCTCTTGTTCCATGGTTGGATTCGCTACAGGACTCTCCATGTATCTTCTTGGCGGCATGGTTCCAAAATTTCTTTCAAACAGAGCTCAATTCCATTCTCTTTATACCACTTGATGATACTGGAAAAATACCTTTCTTTTTCCTGTTGTCTACAGATAAATTCCAGTTCCAATGATCTGATACCACTTGATGCAGATCCCCACCACTCCCTGGGTCTTGCTCGGCCTCCTGATCTAAGGATTGTTTCAATTCAAGAGCTAAGTCATCTCTCAAGCCCCTGCTGATCCCTCAAAACAAATTTCACAGGTCCTTTACTTCTTCCCCACACCTAAAAATCATCTAGCGAGGACCCTGACACCCTGACGAAGTCCTCCACGTGACTCTAGGCTGCAACCATGGGATAATTGTCTTCTTACCAAATAATTCACAACTTCAAAGCTCCCAAGGTTCATGAGTTCCAACAGAAATGCATGACATTCCTCCCGAACACTGAATTCATGGATCGCCAAACAGTGGAGGGGATCAACGGTCCACAACACCCATCGTAATATCACAGTTGGAAGGAACATTGATGTTTCAAGATTTGGACATTTTTCCTGTTCCAACATGCTATATCCCCGTAGTGCCAAACTCCAAACCCATATATCAGAAGGTTATGAGGCTTGCCTTAGATTGACAACTCCTATGAGCTCCGCAGCTTTGAACTTCGGAGATTTTCGAAGCGCCACACCTCAAATCCCCCAGAGTGTTGAACTGACGAACTCATGAAGGGCCTCAATCTTCGAATCCTATGTTTCCAGCAACTGAAAATCACGATCCACTCTAGGAATCTAGGATTCGGGAGTTAAATATGGTTAATACACTCAATCCTCTAGAGCGTCAGACTAGCAAACTCACGAAGGACCACAATTGATAGTTCCCACGTCCTGGCGGATGGACGACTCAGATCTTTTTCGGGATTCGGGACTTCAAGAGTTTCTGCATCACAACCCTTTACAACCTCTGAAACCCGGACTAGCAGAGGTTAAATCTTCCTTAAACATGTCCCTCTCCAACCGATGGTCGAGATTTACTCCGTGATTTGGGACTTCGAGAGTTTTTAAACCAAACTAAAATACTTCTATTCTCCTCTGGAGTGTTGAATATCTGGGCTACGATATTTGTCGCCAAACGTCTCCTGTTTATCAATGATGAGGATTCACTCTACTCTTTGGAGCTTCAGGAGACTTATGAACTTTCACCACCATACTCCTATCCTTCTGGATGGTCGGTCTTCTAAACTTCATGATCCATTGACGCGTGTATTCTCTGATGAATGGTTCAGAATGGTTGCATACTTTGAAACTTCAGGAGTTTTGTCTCTTTTTCTCCCCACACACACAATATTTTGAACTCGCAAAGTCCGAAGGGCTTCGAGAGTTAAACCTTGCGCTACTTATCTAGATCTGACAGTTACAAGATATCCCAACTCTTCCCGACTAGATCTCATCCACTTGACCTTCAAATGAGATAAACTCTTCTCTCCAAGGGATTGTGGTCACTATCTCTCTTGCGCTTGATTGCTTGAGGTGATTCGAACCTCTAGTACACTCCTTTGTGCTCCTCTGAAATTTTGAAAAGCTTCAGACTTAAGAATTTTACTAAGACCCTCATGAGCACTCCTTGTGCTCATTTATCCTGAGGTTTTCGCAACACTTGTCTAAGTGTTGGCCCAATGCACACCTTGCATGGGTCATCTTCAATATCTATACTCCACTTAGTATCTACACACTCCTTACAATTCCTTAAAAAATGTACAAGCTCTCTCTTCTGGATGAACAAGTCTGAGAAAACTTTGCACTCACACTCCTTGCATGGATATGTGCACTCCTTGCACCATACTTCTCAGAAGAGAAACAATTGAAACTTAAAGAAACATTAATAGTTCCTTCATCTATCTAAGAAATGCACATACAAGCATGTAAAAGACATAAAACAGAAAACACAACATTTTATCAACAAACTCAGATATAAGCAACACCAAACATTTGGAAGCAAATCTCCCTTCTTATATTCATTCAAAAAATATATACATGAGTTCTTACAGTTCTCCAACAAGCTCTCAGCAACTCTTCTAAATCTCTCTCTTTCTTCAGCAAAATAATGTTCAACAGAAACCAAATAAACTTCAACATTCTCATTTGGGCATTGGTTACATATATTTATACATGGAGAGGCTTCTCGACCTTTCCCTCCAGCCTATTTTAGTGCTATCATGTCATAATCAAGACATTATCCTACTTATCCTTATTACAATAAATGGCATTTACAATTAGAGATGAGTTGATGCTTAGTATCTATATAATCCTACAGGTATTAAAGAAAATACAATCACCTATATTGTTTACAATGGATCTAGTATCAAAACATTAAAAAGGGCTTTAATTACAATGCTTTCAAAAATTTAAGATGGTGCGCTCTCCTTTGGAATTTGAAACAGTTTGAAATTTGTGTGCTTGATGTTGATTTGTCCTCCACTTGGCCTCTTTAAATGTCAATGGGGATGCTCCTCACAAAAGATTCAAGTACTCATGTCCATGAGCTCCTACACTGTCTTTGAATTTTTTTAAATATCAGGTTCAGTTACCCAACTGACATCCTCTACTAGGTGGTCTTTCCATTTCACCAGATACTCATAGTAAATATTACTCCTGGTCTCCTTAGCAATCCTCTGATCTAGAATTTTCTCTATTTGTGGCTTCTTTGTTGTGGGCATCTTCTTCTCCCACTAGATTTCCTTCTGATCATACGAATCCCATGTATCATCCACCCTGTAAGGGTATAGGTCTGATACATTAAATATCGGTGATATTCGAACATCTTCTGGCAGTTCAATCTCATAAGTGATCGCAACAAACTTTTTGAGGATTTTACATGGTCCTATCTTTTTCATTTTCAACTTGTTGTATTTCCCTTTTAGGAATATCTCTTTCCTCAGATGCGCTAAAGCTTGATCCCAGATCTCAATATGAACCTGTCTTCTCCTCTAGTCTATTCGTCTCTTGTATTTATGGATTCTATCATGTAGCTATCCCTTTATCTGATCAAGCAGCTTCTACATCTCTTCAACAAAGTATTCTACTCCTGCACTTCAACTCATCTCGTCCGAAGTCTCTCAACTCTGAAATTCCTTTTGGATGCATCCCATATACTATTTGGAATGGGATCTTTCCATTGGTCCTATTGGATGAGTCATTATATGAAAATTCTACTTGGGGCAGAGTTTGATCCCACTAAGCGTGTTGTTCAGTGACCAAATTCCTCAATAAATTCCCTAAGCTTTGATTCACCACCTCAGTCTGTCGTTATGTCTAAGGATGATATGCTGAAATGAAGGACATATTTGTCCCCAGCTTCTTCCACCGAGTTCTCCAAAAGTGTCCCTCGAATTTTGTATCTCTGTTTCAGACTATACTTCTAGGTAACCCATGTAATATCACAATATCTTTGAAAAAAAATCTTTCTATATGAGTAACATCACTGGTTTTGTGACACGGTATGAAATGTTCCATCTTCAAAAATCTGTCAACCACTACAAGTATATAATCACTTCCCCTCTAGGTTCTTGGAAATCCCAAAACAAAATCCATGCTTATGGCATCCCACGACGTGTCTGGAATATGCAATGGATGTTATAGTCTAGTGTTTTGTTGTTTTCCTACGAATCTACGAATCTCTTCACATCAGATCTCATATCTGGCCAATGGTACAAAGAACTCAACTGTGCATATGTCTTATAATGGCTGAAATGTCCAGCCAAATCTCCACTATGCTTCTCCTTTAACAGATTTTCCTTCATTGAGCATTTCGAGATACATAATTGGCTCATTTTGAACAACAGTCCAAATTGGGTCAAATACTCCATCCACTGACTTCTATCCCTTAGAAAATGGTTTCCACATGCTTTGTAAGCTTCTTTAAAATATGGTTCTTCTTGATACATCTCCTTGAGGTGTTCAAATCCATTTAAATTCCATCTCCACTTTAAATACATCTCCACTTTAAATTCCTGAAAGATCAAACATCTCCTTCTCAAAGCATCTGCCACTTTGTTAGCGCTTCCACTAATATGCTTAGTATAAAAAATAAAATTATGCATGATTTCTACCCATTTGGAATGTTTCGGGTTAAATTTCTCTTGTCTGGTTATAAAATGCAAAGGTTGATTGTCACTATAGAAGATAAACTCCTTCGGGATAAGATAATGTGTCCATTTTTTCAAATCTTGAATTATAGCATAAAATTCCTTGTCATATGTGGAATACTTATTTTTAGAGTCATTCATCTTCTCACTCAAATAAGAAACAAGCTTATTGTCTTGACTTAGAACTATGCCAATGGATACTCCACTTGGATCACATCTTACCTGAAATGTCTTGTTAAAATATGGCAGAACTAAAATCGGTTGTCATCTTATATTTTCTTTCAATACTCTAAATCATTTCTCATCTTTCTCTGTCCAATTAAAAGGTCTGTGTTTTTATTTATGGTGTCTAGTATGGGTGCACAAATATTGCTAAAATTCCTGATGAATTTCCTATAAAAACTTGCTAACCCATGAAAACTTCTTACCTCAAACATGCTTCTTAGAGAAGGCCATTCTCTAATTTCCCTCACCTTCTCTGGATCCATCTTCAACTCATTTGAAGAGATTACAAACCCCAGATATATAAGTTATGTTTTTATGAAAGAACATTTTTCAAATTTATCAACAACTTCTCCTGTTGCAACCTCCTGAACACCATTGTCAATAGTCTCAAATGCTCCCCTTTAGTCTTACTGAAAACTAGAATATCATCCAAATACACAATCACAAACTTACCAATAAAATATTTGAGTACTTCATTCATCAATCTCATGAATGTGCTCGGGGCATTTTTTAAGACAAATGGTATAACAAGCCACTCATACAATCCTTCATTTTTTTTGAATGTTGTCTTTCATTCATCTCCCTCTCTCATCCTTATTTAATGATAGCCACTCTTCAAGTCTATCTTGGAAAAATAATTTTCCCCACTCAAGAAATCCATTAAATCATCCATTCTGGGTAAAGGAAATATATATCTGATGGTTATCCTGTTGATGGCTCTAGAATCTGTGCACATTCTCTAACCTCCATATTTTTTTGGACTCGAAACTGTTGATACTAGGCATGGGCTCAAACTTTCCCTAATAAAACCTTTATCCAACAATTATTGGACTTGATTCTTAACCTCTTCATTATATTGAGGTGTCAAGATGTGAGCTTCTTTATTTGGAAATCTTGATCCTGGAATAAGGTCGATATGATTACTGATACTCCCGATGGGCCGTAAGGAGTGAGGTAAGTCATCCAATACGATATCAACAAACTCATAGAACAATTCTTGAATTTCAACAGTAAAATCATCCATATAAGTTCTTGTAAGAAGGATTCTTGGCTTCCTTACCACAACAAATTGCATTTCATTTTCCTTCTTGACTTTGTTCAAGAGTTCCTTCCCACTCATGAGAAGTATATTAGGACTAGCTTCTTCCTTGAATCCTTTATCTTCTATTGGCAGTAACATATGATAACAACCATTCTTCTCAAGGGTATACGTATTTTTTCTTCCATCATGTATGACATTTGTGTCATATCTCCACGGTATTTCCAACAAAACATGACAAACATCCATAGGTATGACATAACACAAAATTTCATCTTTATAACCTCCTATTTTGAATTCAACTTTACATTTTCTACTTACCATGACTTGGTTTCCTTTCTGCAACCATGATACCTTATATGGATTTGGATGTGAAGTTGTCTCCAACTTCATATTTTCCACCATCTCTGTGGATACTAAATTATCAGTACTCCCACTGTCTATGATCACCTTGCATGCCATGTCTCTGGTCTTGCAAGCAGTTTTGAACAGACTATTCCTTTGAACTGGTTCTCTTAGGTGCTTCGCTAGCTTCACGGGAACTTTCTTCACCATGAGGGATCTTCCTTCTTCTGTTGCTTCGGCTTCTACATTCTTCTTATGTTCTTCATAAAATGTGAGCTTCTCCACCTCCATATTTCTTCTTCTCAAGACATTCCCAAGACATATGCCATGTCTTTCCACATGCATAACATTTCACTTCTTCCTCTCCACCTCTTCCTCTAGAAAAAAAGTTTCTTCCACCATAGTGTCCTCCTCTAGAACTTTCTCCTCTTTCTGTCTGGCTATGATACTTTCCATCTTCAGCTTTGGGTTTCTGGAATTTCTCTCGGACAATTCTTCTACCCCTGTTTGGACTCTTTCCTATGTTCTGCTGACTTTGTTTTTTGGCCAACTTTTCCTCTGCTTTCAGTTCCACCTGATAAGCATCCTACACAGTTATCATTGTCATCATGTTGTTCTCATATTGAGTTTCATATCTCAGGCCATTGATGTACCTGAAAAAGTTTTCATCATCATTCTCTCTATGTCCCATTCTTATGCTCAGCCTGTAAAACTCCTTGGTGTACTCTTTCACCTTCAACCCTTTATGTCTTAGGTTCTGAAATTTCCTAAACAGATTTATCTAATAATATTTAGGTATGAATTTATATTTCAACTGAGCTACCATTCTATCCCAACACTTGATTTTGGACTTACCTTTGCATATTTTGTCAGCCTGCAATTCGTCCCACCATATGCTACATGTCCCTTTAATCTGGTAAAAACATGCTTCACTTTCTTCTCCTCATAAATCTCTTCATAGTCAAAGTACTTATCTGAAGCACTTATCCAATCAAGTAGCTCTTCAACATCCAAATTTCCTTAAAACATTGGGACATCAATTTTCCCTCTGGCTCCCATTTTAACAACATCTCTCAGTAGTCATTCTTCTGTTGTTTTCTCTCCTGCATCTTCTTCTATTTCAAAATCTTCACTATTTTCTTCACTGATGTCACCACCTTCATGTTCTCTTCTTTGGCCTGTCTCCATGGCATCCAATCTCGCACGGAGTTGTCTCATCTCATGTTCCATGGCTGGATTTGCTACAGGTCTCTCCATGCGTCTTCTTGGTGGCATGGTTCCAAAATTGATTTCACATAGAGCTCAATTCCCTTCTCTTTATACCACTTGATGATACTAGACAAATACATTTATTTTTCTTGCTATATACACACAAATTCCAATTCCAATGCTCTAATACCACTTGATGCAAACCCCCACCACTCCCTAGGGCCTGCTTGACCTCTCGGTCTAAGGATCGTTCAAATTTGGGAGATGAATCAGCTCTAGGGGCCCCTGCTGAGCCCTCAAAACAAATTTCATAGGTCCTTTACTTCTTCCCCACGCCTAAAAATCATCTAGCGAGGACCCTGACACACCGACGAGGTCCTCCATGTGACTTCGAGCTAAAATCGTGGGCTAATTATCTGCCTAGCAAAGAATTTGAGACTTCAGAGCTCCCAAGATTCAAGAGTTCCAACATAAATGCACGATGTTCCTCTCGAACACTGAATTCATGGATCACCAAACAATGGAGGGGATCAAATATCCAAAACACCCGCCGTAATGTCACATTTGGAAGGAACTTTGGGGTTTTAGGATTTGGATATTTTTCCCGCTCCAACACGCTATATCCTCGGAGTGCCAAACTCCAAACCAACAAATCAAATGGTTTCAAGGCTTGCCTTATATTGACGACTCTCGTTGGCTCCGCATCTTTGGACTTTAGAGCTTTTCGAAGCACCACACCTCAAATCCCCCAGATTGTCGAACCTACAAACTCACAAAGGGCCTCAATCATCGGATCTCGTGTTTGCGACAACTAATGATCACGATCCGCTCTGGGTCTATGGGCTTTAGGTGTTCTGGATGGTCAACACACTCAATCCTCCAGAGCGTCGGACTAGAGAACTTCCGAAGGACCACAATCGATGGTTCCCACGTCCTGGCGGATGTACGACTCAGATCTTGTTCGAGCTTCGGGACTTCGGGCATTTATACAATAAAACCCTTTACAACCTTTGAACGTCATATTGGAGGAGGTTAAATCTTCCTTTCACGTGTCCCTCTCCGATTGACAATTTATATTTACTCCACGATTCGGGACTTCACGACTTTTTAAACCAAAACAAAATACTTCTCTGCTCCTCCGGAGTGCTGAATCCCTGAACTACGGGATCTGTTGCCACTTGTCTCCCATTTATCAACAGTGAGGATTCACTCTTCTCTTCAGAGCTTTGGGAGACTTATGAACTTTCACCACCATGCTCCCATCCTTCTGGATGGCCATTCTTCTGACCTTCATGATTCATTGATGCGTGTCTTCTCTAATCAACAGTCCATAATGATTTCGGACTTCGAAAATTTAGGAGTTTCATCTCTTTTGCACCCCACACACACAATATGTCAAACTCGTGAAGTCCTAAGGGCTTTGAGAGTTAAACCCCACGCTACTTATCTATACCTGACAGTCACAAGAGATCATGGCTCTGCCCGACTGGATCTCGTCCACTCAACCTTCAAATGAGATAAAACCTTCCCTCCAAGGGATTATGGTCATTATCTCTCCTGAGCTTGATCGCTTGAGGTGATTCAAACCTCTAGCGCACTCCTTTGCTCTCCTCTAAAATTTTGAAAAGATTCAGACTTAAGGATTTTACTAAGACCCTCTTACACACTCCTTGTGCTCATTTATCCTGAGGTTTTCTCAACACTTGGCTAAGTGTTGGCCCAATGCACACCTTGCATGGGTCGTCTTCAAGATCTATACTCCACTTAGTATCTTGATGTAGGAGCATCGCCTTCAAAGTCAAATATGCAAGCATGGAGTCAGGGGCGCGACATCTCAGCATGACAGAATTTCAAATCAGAAATTAACTCTGAATTAAATCGAGTTGTTGAGATATTTTGTAAACATCATTTTAAAAATGTAACTTGTTTATAAAGTCATGAAGGACTGTGATAGGTTTCATATACAGAGTGTTGACTCTTATCTCGCAATAACTATTAGCTAATGTAATAGAGGAGGTTAGGTGAGAGAGGACAAGCTCGTAGAACCTCTCTTTTTTGTAAAGAGATATTGTATTAGATTTCAGGGGAGAGTTAGGAGACTAGAGAGAGACATATCGTGTTCGAGAGGTATTAGAAGAATCATAACTCATGATAGAGTTAGAATAGGAGGAAGAACTGAGACTTTGTCGTAGTCCAGTATATGTACACATTTGTAAACAAACATTCATCTTAATATGAAGAAAAGTAGTTTTTCCTGCACACGACGTGTTTATGAATTATCTGTATTCTGTGAATGTTATCTGTGTGTTAATGTGATGTATATGTATGATAGGTTTCATTTGTAGTCAGTAGATAAATTTCTTTATCTTTGTTTAAATTTTAAGTATCATTATGTGTTCTTTAGGCTGTGTAAGGAGTGAACAATAGAACATTTGAAGTTTTGTATCCAGCGCAAGGAATGCACATCTGAATTCTGTGGAGTTAGGAAAGAACGTGCCAAGATAGCACACCAAAGAGATAAGGACTCAAGGACAAACCTCAAGGTTACTGAATACCTTAGAGGAGGAATCTATGTAGAGAAGGTACAAAGAGACAAAGTTATTGAACACTCTGTAAGGAAGAGCTCTGCAAGGTGTGCATCGAGCAAGAACACCAGGAGGAAAAGAATAATTTCTTTTCAAGAAATCCTTCAGATCTGAGTTTGATGAAATCCCCAAAACGCAAGGAGTGCATGGAAAATCGAAATATTCGAGGGGATCAAGCTCAGAAGGAATAATGAAAGGAGTGTGTGGGTGACAGACTTATTCCAAGTCCTAAATCTCAGAAGGGATAATGCTTTCAAACACGCAAGTGAGACCCAAAGGATGGGTTCGCGGGAGAAATTTCAAAGGCCGAAAATCTTTGAACGCTGAAAAAATCTTCCAAGTTGGGAGAAGGTGGAAACTCAGAAGGATTAGCAACAATAACCATTAGATTTGGTTGTAAGGAGGAGTCTGGACCATTAGATCAATGCCTAAAGAACAATGGAAGTGTAGAGAAGAAGAACATATCTCCAGCATTGGATCTGAGCACATAGGGTCAATAGTCGTCTGATCCAGTTGAAGTGCACAGGTTTTAACCCTTGTCTACACAGGGAGACTAGTCAAATCTTGAGGATTGAGATTGTCAAAGGCTGAAGAGCCGGAGAGTCGAAGTATAATCTCAACCATTCAACTAGTCGAAGGAGGTCTGAACCGTTAGATCCTCCGAAGGGAATCTTGGACGTCGAATCAGCCAAGACAATATGGATCGTCAGATATCGTGAGTTAAGGAGGAGGCAAGTTTCAGACTTGAAACTCCCGAAACGCGAATAGCCGAAGAGCTAAGAGACGTCGATCTACGAGGGGACACTTGTCAACAGATCGCGAGTTCCGGGAAAATTGTATTGAACCTCTTAGTTGAGATTTGAGATTCACGAAGACCGAAGAGCCAAAGCAGATCCGAGCCGTCAAATCACCTGAAGTGAATCTGAGCCATCAGACTAGGAGAGGAGACGTGGCGAATATCTCAGCACTCTGGTTAAATTTCTAGAGCGATTTATAACCATCATATGCAGGGGAGATGTGGAGAAAATCCATGTACTCCGAGGAAAGTCCCGAAGTAAATCTTAGTCATTGATCCAAAGAGGACATGCGTCAGTGGATTATAGCCTCTGGATAGAAGTCATTGGAGGAACGCAAGGTTTAAAATTTGAGGTTTGAAGCCCAGAAATCCAAAACGACAAGAGTCGTCGATGTGAAGGTGGACACGTGGCACTAGATCTAGGACTCTGGAGAAAAGAAAAGGAGGAAAGGTCCGAGGACCGGAAGAAGATTTCGATCGTTGATCAAGGAGGGAGCAGAAGGACCATCGATCTGGTTAAGGAAGCCAAAATCTCGAAGCGGAAGCAAAGTCGTTGATTTGGGAGGATACGTGCTAGTAGATATTCCACTCCAGAAGATATCCAGTCAGCAGTGGTGAGAATTTGAGACTTGAAAGTCCCAAAGGCTGGATTAGCGAAGGAGATCCTGGCCACACATTTAAAAAGATAGGTGTTGTAAGATCTTTCATTCTAGAAGATTGCAATACAGAGGTAGGAAGGGTTTGAGACTTCAAAATCCCGAAGTCCGGAATCACGAAGAGATTTTGATCATTGATTGAGAGGAAGCATATCTGGTTCGTAGATTTGGAGAGGATGGATCTGAACCGTCAATCGAGGGTACCATAAAGATCGAGAGATCGACGATCCCACAACATTTCAGAGATGGGAGGTGCGTGAGATTTAGTAGGAAGTCACATAGTGATGTGAGGACGTCATCCAAGGTCACATGCGAAGAAGGAGTTTAGCAAAGGGACTTTGTGAAGTTTTAGAGTCAGGATTCCCGAAGGTCGAAATCACAGAGGAGATCCTGACCGTAGATTCAAGGAACTAGATGGGAGCAGATATTCCACTCCGGGAAATTTCCATACCGAGGAGAGAGAAGTTTTAAAAATGAAACTCCCGAAGTCTGAAAGGTGAAATCAACGATAGTCGTTGATCTAGAGCGGAGTTATGTGGTGACATATCACGATGACTTGAGATCATGCATAGGAGATAGGGAAGGAGATTCGATAGCAGTTGTTGATCACAGGTAGCACCAAAGGAGTGGGGATCGACGAACGAGAAGAATTGCAGATTCATAACTTGCGCGGAAGATAATTATTCCAGAGCAGGCTGCAATTGGAACCATGGTATTCGTAGATGGATACGTGGCAGCATGAGAAGGATTGCAGGGCGAAAAGCGGGTTGGTTTGAAACCACTCTTACACGCGCCTACAATCGTGCATTAGCACAAGGACACGACCCAAGGTCATATGAAGGAGGGGCTAACGCCAAAGGGGATTAGGCCTGGAACTATTGTTTTGGGAGCGCATGGAAATTAGCTCGCGGGTCTGTCAGGACCTGCACACAAGAGGAAAAGGGACCTGTTCATAATTGATCTAGGTTCGATCAAGAGCTCGAGGATTCGATCTGACTCAAGACAAGAAAATATCCAAAGACCAGGAGGTCGCAAAACCCCAAAAGGGTAGGGGGGTTGCATCATATCTTCACGCTCATTGCACTTGATTCAAAAATCTTCATGCTCTCTCTTCTGGATGAACGATTCTAAGAAGAATCTACCCTCACACTCATTACGTGGCTATGTGCACTCCTTGCACCAGAATTTTCAGAAGAGAAACAATTGAAACTTAAAGAAACATTAGCAGTTCCTTCATCTAGCTAAGAAATGCACATATAGGCATGTAAAACACATAAAACATAAAGCACAACATTTACTCAGAAAACTCAGATATAAGCAACACCAGACATTTGGAAGAAAATCTCCTATGTTATATTCATTCAGAAAATATATACATGAGTTCTTACAATTCTCCAACAAGCTCTTAGAAGCTCTTCAAATCACACTCTTTATTCAGCAAAATAATTTTCAACAACAACCAAATAAATTTCAACAACCTCATTTGGGCATTGGTTACATATATTTATACATGGAGAGGTTTCTCGAGATTTCCCTCCTGCTTACCTTAGTGCTATCATGTCATAATCAAGGCATTCTCCTCCTTAGCCTTATTACAATAAATGGCATTTACACTCATATACAAGTTGATGCTCAATATCGGTACAATCCTATAGGTATTAAAGAAAATGAAATCACCTGGATTGTTTACAATAGATCTAGTATCAAAACATTAAAAAGAGATTTCATTACAATGCTTTCAAAAATTTAAGATGGTGCGCTCTCCTGTGGAATTTAAAACAGTTTGAAATGTGTGCACTCGGTGTTGAGATGTCCTCCACTCAGCCTCTTTAAATGTTGATGGTGATGCTCCTCCATCAAAGAGGAAGGGGGAGAGCTAACTCCATAGGAAGAGGAAAAAGTTTTGTTAGAGGTGGACACAACAACAGTCGTGTAAGCACTGGTGGAAGATGTCAAGACCAAAATACCAGTTAGCCAAGTAGTCAGAGAACTGAAAAATCAAAAATTCAATACCATTATTATAAAACCATTATTATAAAACGTATAGACATTATGCATATGAATGCATAAAGAGACAGCATAATTAGAGCAATCAAAGTCAATATTATTCACACAATGAAAACAATCCCTCCAACCATATGTTTATGGTGCGTGTTGAAGCAATATGTATAGATGTCAAATACCAAAGTTCGCTTCAAATTCATCATCACGACAATCGACAAAGCATACAATAGTAGCAAGGATGTGACAACTATGAGCTTTGTGGGTATCTGGCAAGCACATTGCCACATGTAGCTTGTTTTGAGTGTGACAATATCCACTTTCATCCTTGAATTATTACATTACAATATAATTCTAATTTTAATGGAATTTTTTATTTTATTTTTTGGAAAGTTTGAAGAAATCTTTAACTACATTAAATTCATATATTACATCATTTATGTCATCTATTAAATATAGTACGGTATGTCATGAATTATAATATGTGAATTTGAAAAATTTTAATCTTGAAAAGTTGTAGAATAATAAAAAGAAGTCTTGATATTTTAATTTTACCGATTCATATTTTATACTTCCAAATTTGTAGAATTACTGATAAATCTGTTGATTGTGCAATTTGTCGGAGTCTTGAATTTATAACTTTGAATATCATGTATATTTTTCATTTATAAAATTACAAAGACTTTGAATCCTCACACATTTCAGGTTCTGTTATACATGTTAGGATCTCTGATCTTGCATGATCTATATTAAGTTTGGCTTATATCTTTCCATATTGTTTTCCCATATATTTACATTTTTAATCCTCAAACCGAGGATTTAGAGACCATGTACTATGTTTGTGAATTTCTAAAGGTTTATTGTGCAGAATTTTCGCAAATATCATGCCATAATTATTCATTTATTCAACTAACGTTCATCATGCAGACCTTTAGCAAAATTGGACCATATCTAATCATTTATTTTCATGAAGAATCGTTTCATGAAGCGGTTTCCATGTATTCTGGTATATGCGGTTATATATTTAGATTCGTTCTCAAACAATAACAAATTTTCCCAATCTGGAACGAAGAATTCAAGAAAAATGAATATTTCAGTTGTCTAAATTTCAAGCAAAATATAGAAATTGTTTAAATTTCCATATATATAATTTCCTTTCTACTAATTCTAATCTTCCTTCTTTCCTTTTAGGGTTATTCCCAAGACACTTATGCCTCAATAGGTAAAACAAACGTTCACAACTCAACTTTGTGTTGGTTGTCATTCAATTAAAAACATATTCAAATAAATCATTTTCATGCACGTAGAACTAGAATATGTACGTACTACCTGATAAATACTATAAAGCTTAGAAGACTTACCAGATAAGTCGCTTCTTTTTACTGCAGATCACAAGTGAAAAAGACAAATTTAGGGTGGCAAGAGAGAGAGGCCTCTCCTATACAAAAGCGGATGGGCATGGATATTTATTTTTTGTTATTTATATTGTAAATGTTCTCTGGTTGTATTATTTTGTGCTGCTCCAACACCATTTTTGAACAACAAGTGCGATGCTTATTTATAAAAATGGGACTGCAGTAAGTCATATCTGTTAGCCCTGAACCAAAGTGTGATGCTTGACGAGTTAGATAGTTGTTGTAGTTTTTATCTGTATTTTACTTTTTCCATCTTGGGTTTGAAATAATCATTGGGAGTAAGTATAGATCATTTTAACTAAAATATGCATAACAAATAAATATTTTCATTCTAGGTGAATTTTGCTTCTAAGTAGAAGGTATTGGCATCAATATTTGCTTGTTAAATTGAATTGTTTTTAAAATTGTTGTTGAATTAAGAAAGGTGTTGTTTCTCATCATTGACATTCGAGGATGCTGAGATGGGAAGATGGCTACTATGAATCTGGAAATAGTTCAGTTGTCACAAACGTTTCTGGACATGTGGTACCCAGTTTGCTTCCCAATACCATGGGAAATGGATGTGAGGGGGCCTCTAGTCAAGACAAGTAGTCTGTTGGGGATCAAATCGGCCCAGTTATGGCAAATATGTCTTATCAGGTTTTTTCACTTGGAGAAGGGTATGTATAAATTTGCATGCACATGATATACCTATGTTGAAGTTAGTTTTTAATCTTTACATTCTTGTTGTTTTGGCATCTTTTCAATCTTTGAAATCAGGGTCCATGTCTAAGTTTTTCTGCTCCATACTACATCATGATCTGGGATTTAGGTGTTAGATGTTTTCTTTTCATTCTGTTTTCAGTGCTTATGTCAGTTAGATCAGGGTAGAGCTTCAAATACTTATTATTTATGGCTTGTAATCAATGTTAAAATGTTTTTTTATCCTTTTTGGGTAGATGTTATAAATAATGGAAATGGCCCATTCCATTATTTGAACTTTTGTGCATTCAAGACATTATACATAGTGATTCTTGGTAGGAATATTTATAATATATGTGTATAGTTTTAATGGCTAATTAATAATAAGTGTTTCCTTCTTATATAATATAAAATGAGAAATTGAAATATATATATACATATATATATATATATATATATATATCTTCTCATTTAGAGTATGGTACTTAAGGTAAACCCTAAAATTGTTAGGGTATAAGGTCTCTCAACAACATGTCTCTTACCTCATGCATTTCTAATATATCTTATATAAAAAAAGTGTATGGAAAAATTGCCATCATACTTTAGGAATACTTGAAATAAGATAACAAGAAAGGTAGATTTCTCAAAAGAAGAGAAATTGACTTAAGATTTTCACATAAATTTTATTATAACCAAGTTGACTTGAGATTTATTGGAATTCTTTGGTTAACGACTAACCAGAAAACATTAAGGAATTCTTAATGGACAAATGGGAAATTTAAAGCAATCATCATATCTACTTGGTCATAATCAAGAGGGGACAAGAGTCTCTGAAGTGTAATGCAACATCATGTATAAATTACAATTTAATCTTAATGGTAGGGGTTTCTTCAATATCCACTTCAATGAACATAATAACTTGGAGATTGTTTCCATTGACAAATTATATAACATGAAATTCCTTCTACTTACATGTTAGGTTGGATGAGAATCTATTCTGATAAATTCATCATTTTCTTCAACTTAGGTGCTAATTTTTAGGGGTATCTATTATGATAATTTGTTAAATACTTGAATTCAACCTCATCCCTTTTTGTCATACCAATTAGTCGAGGAAACCACAATGACGATAGAATCCTGGTTGATGGCTTAATACACCATCAAACTTATGAGTAAACCAAGTTCAATATTATTGGCTAGATATCTCCTTTGCAATTGGTATGTGTTCCTATTACATGAAAGAGACTCATGATAGCCAATGGAAAGTTGCTAAGAATAACTTGCATTATATTAAGGGCACCCCTTACATGGGCATTCTCTACTCAACCAATGATGACATTCATTTCCTTGGTTTTCCTAATTCCCACTTTCAGGTGATCTTAATGAGTGATCCTATGCCTTGGGATACCTTTTCTCTCTTGGTTTTGGATCAATTTGTTGGTTTTCCAAGAATAAATAGAGTTTGGATCTCTCCAATGAAGCTAAATATACTAGTTTATCTCATGTTGAGGAGCATATATTTCCTAGATACAAATGATATTTGATCAACTAGCAATGGGTCATGCCTAACATTTTTTCTATCATGCATGGACCCACGACCCACCCTTTGGAATTCACCAATGTCAAATAAGTTGACATGTTGACCTAAAACAATCATAGCCCATAATTTCCCAAGAAAATATAGAGGCACATCCCTATTATTTTAGGGAGGTTTTTCAAATATCATAAATCACCTATCCATCCAAATATCTGAAAATGGCTTGTAGGTGCACTAGTCCATACATATGTGTTTCTTTTTTATTAGTGGCTTGTTTTGAAATGTTGATGTCTTGGTTTTTATCTAGACCCATCTTAAAATGTTAAAACATTGTGTCTTTGTAATCATAAATGTTTGTTAATTGGCCTTGAGAATTTGCAATATAAGTAACAATGATGTCTAGAGATGTCACAAGTGATATATGTAAGGGCTCTCTCGTATTTCTGAAGTCTTGTATAAAGGTTTTTAGACACCTCAACCCTGCATCAATTTCAATGTTTATGTTTCCCGAATCTACATTGGGGTTTGGCCTCTTTTCGTGTGGTGATGTTGGGTTCAAGTTTTCTTCAAACTTCCAGTTAATTAAGTGTGCTACAATTTAATAATGGAAAATTTATTTTTTATTATTTTGTATATTTTAAAAAAATTATGAAATAAAAAAATTCAAATTAAATCAAAATAATTACCTGGAACCAATTGTGATGTCCATGTCACTAGAGTCTTCCACTCCTTGTTCAAGATGTCCTAAAATACATCTCCTTAATTTATTTAATAACCCTAAAATATGTATCAATAAAGTATTGTGCACATGTTCTTAGGAATTCCTACTTGAGGTTAATTTGACAATCTCCATGGTAGTTTGAGGATCTGATGAACTTATATGTGTTTCTAAGAACATGAGAGCATTCATGTGTGAGCACATTGTTGGGCACCCTCTTTCCTTTTTTTTGGACCATCCTCTTCATGTGAATTACCATATCTCATTTTGAAATTATACAACTATATTCATTTCTAATATGTTAAATACCCACCATGCATACATGGAGAAATCAATATGGATAATGTATTAGGCAACGTGTATTTGTCATTTTATATTTAATTTGGTAAAAGAGAACTTAGTAATCATACTTTACTTTCTAATTATACATATACACTCATTTACATATCTAAATTTAAAGAGAAAATGTGGTGGGACAATAAAATAGAGGAAAATAGAAAATCAAGATACTACAAGTAAGTTATTAATCTCAATTTAGAAAATTAAAAGAAAAAAATTAGTTTTATATCTATTTTAAAGAAGAAACGCAAAAGTGCTAAATAAGAATTAAGTGACTAGTTTTATAATGAATTAGGGTGTTGGACAAATCCTAAAATATCATGGAATGAAATAATTTTTCATATTTATTACACAAAAAAAGTGGACGATCAAAATATCTTTCTTTTAGAATTTCATGTTTATTCATACATTAAATCTTAATAAAACAATATTGATTTAAAAAAAAAATTATCATTATTGTTATCAACAATATGTTCAATAACAATATGTCCCATATTATATACTTACAAGATTGTTATATTAAATTCCATTCAACACTATTATACGTGTAGAGTTTGATAGAAAACTGTAAAATAAATAAACACGGTAATTTTTTTGACTTTTCTTCAACTTATCTCTCAAATCATAATTTGTACTTAGTTTTCTTTGATTTCCTTCTCTAATAATAAACGTACGATTCATGTGTGCAAATTTGCTGCACACTTGAATCTTAGATTATTTTAACCCACAAACTTAAAACGATGTTTATATATTTTTTTATTTTAATAAAAAAACTATGCACATTTGAATCTTAGGTTATTTTGAGGTTATTTTGACACAGACTTAAAACGTTGCTTATTTTTTTTTAAGAGAAAAACTAAGAATAGCTCTTTTTATTTGACATGGTGGTAAATTAATTGGTCTCATACCGTTGGGGTTTCATTTCCCTCTTTTTTATGTGCAAGCAAATATAGACGGCAAATGATATTCACTAGGCGCTAATCCACTAAATAAAGAGAATACTATCCTTATATTATTTTCATTATTATTTTTTTTAAGAGAAGAAACTAAGGATAACTTTTTTAGTCTTGAAAAAGAAGGTTAAAAAAGTTAGAATCTTAGTGATTGATTTATCATTGATTACCAATTACTTTGTCTTTTACTAATAATATTTTATGTTTTTCAAAATTGTACATAAACAAAATGTTATTGACAAACAAATTTTAGTTTTTATTAGCTAGATACATCTTTTCTATATTAAATAACCTATGTTTTATGTAAGTAAACTGTACTATAAATACATAATACATATGCATTTTTTTAATATTAAATAACCTAAGTTTATGGAAAACTGGATGATGGTGATGCCTCATAGTCACTTATGTCAGGGATTTAAACAAACAATGTAATATTAAATAACCTAAGTTTTTGGAAAATTGGATGATGGTGATGCCTCATAGTCACTTATGTCATTAAACAAAAAATGCTCCATATTAGAAAAAATTGCAACACACTCATGACTTGAAAAACCATACTAAATATATTCTATGCTAATGAAAGTCATTCAATTAGCTTACCAATCAAAGTTGAGTCATTGATGAGCATATCCAGATTGTCCTTATCCACCTACACAATTGTTCTACATCGGTCTATGTATAAGTACGTGTCTATAGATACTTTAATCCTTTCTTCATATGCATAATAAATGTAGTACAAGTAGCTTCGTTGCAACCACTAATATATGACCCGGCCACTGACTGGTAGCCTTGGTGCAACTACCCATACGTAGGCCATTGATAAAGAGCTACTTCCATGAGGCCGGATTCAAACCTAATTGTTGTTAGGTAACAACCTTATTTGCTCATTCACTAAGTATGGACCCTTCTTTGCTCATTCACGACCATTGAGGATTTAAATAACAAGCATCTTTACAACACCGAGTTTTTTTTACATGTAAACTCAGATTACATACCCTTATTTTAGGGCCATAAATGTTTTTGCATTCCGTTCACATAAAAGCTCATACTGTGTTGATTTATGATAACATTATTCAAAAGCATATTTTGCAAATCCATTTACCCGGAGTTCAGGCATATACTTGGGGTTCTTTCTGGTAAAGCTCCATAAATCTTTCCTTGATATTAAACTGTGTCTCATCAAGTAGGGGTCCTTCGCCATAGACCGTATTCAAAGTGGGAAAGTTTGGCACAAGCTCTTCTGCGTTTATCATGGCTTGATATAATAATAATAATAATCTATTTTTAAGGTCACAGCCAAGCCACACCAAATTGGTGTATGAGACCCCCTTGTTTGTGGGACAAGGGATCCCCTCCGTTCAATGATTTGACTGGTAAAGTCTACGGAGATATACATACCCTACCCCCTCTAGATTTGAACTTGTGACCTCTGAAGAGGAAACACATGTTGTTAACCATTAGAAACGATACAACAAATCCTGAAAATCGAACCTCGAAGCCAATCAAACCAAACCATGATGTTTTCCTTTGAATTAGATATGGATGATTACAGTACTGATTCGTTTCGGATTTCTACCGATTGCAGTAGCCATTTCACGCCATCAATGTCACATCTCCACTCGGTTCTTATCAATTTCAATCATTGAAATGAAGCAGCCTGCATTTGGGTACCTCGCTTCTATAATCGAGGCATTATAAATGATAATATAGATTCGACTCTTGTAAACTCGCCTCGCCCGTCCATGCCTGCTCAAAGCTGGCACCAATAGTAGTAGCCTATGAGAAGGAACGACACCCCAAGTAGTGCAGGAAGAAACGAAATCCCGATACGTTTTTCTCCGTCCCAATGCATGAGCCACTCATGGTTTTATACATTAAACAAATATACCATTACAACTCAAGGCTATTACGGATATACCATTACAACTCAAGGCTATTACGGAAATGAACTAATACTCTTACGCTCTCTTCCATGAAACACAAATCTTTTGTCTGTATTTCCAAATTTAATCGGGATAAGTTCTCTTGATGATTTCGGCTTCCAAAGTAGACATCAATTTTCGAGGAACTTGATCAAAATAAGCTGAGAATTGAACTGGTTGCCTTGTATCTGAATTGAACTGGATGCTCCCACTTAGAGTATATGTCCTCGCTATCGTTGAAGGTTATCCATCATCTGGTTTGGCATGGTTTCCATTCTATTATCCATTTGGTAAGGCACTTGCATGGTTAACATTTGTGCCATGTTAATTATCCATTGGCTTGGTCTCTTTGGATGATATTTGTCACCTTCATGTATTGAAGGAAAGTGGGACCAAGGTCTCAAAAAATAAAATTCCTTATATTTTGTAATACTTTACCCATTCATACCCAACCCTCAAACATCCATCATCGATTTCAAATTTTGTAATAAAATCTGCATTTAACAATATTAGTGTTTAAATTGTTAGTTATAACTATCACCTCAACATCTCAACAATATGTGGTACACTGCCCAGCTGTTATGGCTAGATGTACGAGTCCATTAGGATTTCTTATTTTCTTTCTTGATGTTCTTGATTTGCTCGAGCTTATTAAGCTCATCTCGTTTCCCTTAATAAAATGCACTTCACTTTCTTGTTCCCAATTCTGTCTTCTCTGTATTATCTTCTTTGTTTCTCATTTTCTCATGGTATCAGAGCTTAGGATGTAAGCCTCTTCACAGTGCCTAGAGAGAAGTCTGATCCTAAGAAGAAGAGTGCATAGCTTAGATTGTCTCGCAGACGAGAGAATGAGACACAAGATTCTTCACAGACCTTGGAGAGCAGTCTGCAATACGCTCAAAAGATCGTTGGAGAAAACAAGCGCGAGGAAGCAGAGCTGTAAAAGGATGAAACCCTCAAAGATTTGTGAGCATTTAAAGAATTCATGAAATTCTTTCGCATTTAAACATTCGTGAAATTCTTTCTTCAGAAGGAAGTTTGCAGAAGAAGCAAAGGAACAACCGTAAGATCGGCCACGGGAACAGATTTGAGCCATTAATCAAGGTCAGAAAGGACAATGAGCACGTAGAAGAGGCAAATTTTATTTTTTATCCATTAGATCTCGGTGAGAGCAAGATAATCAGTCAGATCAAGCAAATATTAAGTCATGACTGTCAAATCTCATTGAAGGGAGATCGACAGTGGAGAGCCATTGCGGAGATCGGGAAGAAAATTAAAGCGTGTGCAAGTTGAAACTCTGCAATACCTCATGATTGTTGATCCTACTAGATCAACATATCAACGGTGGATATCAATCCCACTATGGACGAGCATCTTCGCAATGCAGATATCGGGAAGGAAATTAAAGCATGAGCAAGTTGAGTTTCCGAAATCACTCATGGTTGTTGTTCTTTACAGTCCATTAAAACACGACTGTCGATCTTGCAAAGTGAGATAAGAATTCAAAGGTTAAGCCAAGGTCACAACACTCAGTCACATATAATCAATTCCTATCCGTCGATCCAAGCAGGGGACACATCTGAGACGATCCCCATATTCAGCGATCTCGTACTCCGGGAGCAAGTAAGCAGTGCTGAGTAAAGTACTCCCGAAGGCCCGAAGCTTGGAAGTTCATCTGGACCGTCCATCGATGAAGACACATGGACGAAGGATCTTCCACTTCGATAGTTCGAGGTTCTCAGCCCCCGATCACATGAGAAGTTGAACTTCAATTTTTTTTTGGCTCTCGAGTAAACTTAGATAGCCTGATTCTGCCATTAGAGGGGCTACAATTGCTAAAGAACAGAGCTCAGAGCTCCGACTCCATAGATCTTGTGCTTGGATAGTCAGATCCATCTATATCAAAGCCAAAGAAGAGTTCTACCCCGTTTTTTTCAGCCCGAAGTCACACATAGGATTTGACAGACCTAGTTTTATGCGTAGGAAACAGGTAAGCACGAAAATCTCTAACAATTTTTTTTGGTTCAATTTTTTTTCAAGATGACCACCTCTAGTAATTTAGGACCAACACAAGGACCGATTCTTCTTGGAAAGAACTATGAATTTTGGTCTATTAGAATGAGATCCTTCTTACAAGCACAAGAGTGCTGGGATCCAGTGAATCTTGGCTACATGGAACCAGATCCAATAGACCATGTTGCCATGAGCAATCAACAAAGAAATGCTCAAGAAACACAGAGGAATAGAGAGAATAAGGCACAATTCTCGATTCAAAACTTAGTGGATGACTCAATTTTCTCAAAAATCAAAGGTGTTGTTACTTCAAAATAGGCCCGGGACATCCTTAAATCTGCTTACCCAAGGAAATGACAGGGTCAAAACAATCAAGCTGCAAACCTTGAGGACACATTTTGAGGCTTTAAAAATAACAGAGTCTGAAAACGTTGATCAATTTATGACCAGCGTCATGGGAATTGTAAACCATATCAGATTGACTCGTGAAAATATCCCTGATCAAATAATCATTGAGAAAGTCCTCAGAAGTCTTCCAAAGAAATTTGAAATGGTTGTTATAGCCATCCTTGAATCCAAGGATCTGTCAAATTTTTCAATAGATGAATTAATGGGCTCTCTAATGACACATGAGACCAGACTGCATCTCGAAGATGAGTCAATAGCCAATGCCTTCAAGACTCAATTCTCCTTCTATAGAGGCAGAGGTAGAGGCAGAGGAAAAGGTCGTCGAGGAAGAGGGATAATTCCAAGTAACAATCACTCAAGTAAAGGTAAAAAAAAATAGAACCAGAATCAAAATTTCCAGCCTCAAAGAGGCAGAGGGAGAAGATCAAATGAAAAATCAAGCATACAATGCTATTACTGCAAAAAGTATGGGCACTATTAGTCTGTAATTTTGCTTTTGATTTAGTGAGAAATCCTAATCCTAAACCCTTCCTACCTGCACTTCACTATCTGCTTTCATTTGATTTAAATCATTGTTTTCAGCTTGTTATGGTTTGTGTTTTAGCTTTTTGGATAATTTCTTTAAGTTTGGAGTATTAAGACATGGTTTTGAATGGTGTGTCACTTCATATGCCTATTTGAACTTTACAAATTCAACTTATGCTAAGTCATTAATAGCGCTACCGGAATAGCATTATTCCCGCAGCGCAAATATAATCATGCCTTAATATGCGCCCGCCACCCAGATTCTGTTATGATTACCTAGATCATGGACTAAGAGTTCGCATGTGTCCCATGATGGCTATCGAATCATTTGATGATTCAAACCGTTACAGGGTCGTATTGCTCTATACCTGCAAAGGACTCATTTAAAACGTTCAATTCCCAAAGATCATTATTTGAAATAGTCACTCTTCATCCTGATTTTATTGAATTTTAAGCACAGATGTTTTCTCAGGAGAACGGTTATATATTAACATATTGCAGGGAGCATATTCAGAATCCGAGCAGTGCCAGTTGTAGCATTGTGTTTTTATGGTGCCTAAGAGGAGCGGACAAGTGGTCAGATTAGAACCCAAGGGTGTCAAACTTCTCGAATCTTATCCTCAGATGGATCAAAGGTTCAGAGATGTTGGTTGGTTCGAATTCCTCACCACTATCCAAGATCATGATGAACAAGTCTCTATGGAGTTTGCACTGAAATTTGATGGTTACAAAGTGGAGATCGGGAAGCTGCTAATGTTGGTGACAGAACAAACAATTGCTAGAGCTTGCAGATTGGTGGTTGGAGGAGAACGATGGTGGAAGAAGGAGCATGTGGTTATAGAGTTTTTCAATCAATTCTTGCTTCGAGAAAAGAAAAATTTGAATTGGAGAAAGGGAGTTTCTCACAAATGGATTAGACTAGAATGACACATTGCTCTGATCGTTATCCACAGGTATATCACTTGCGAAGGAAGATTCTCACTAATTTATATCTATCACATTAGGTTATTAATGCATCTAAATGGTGATTATCCTTTAAATCTACCTTACTTTCTACTAGAAAGCTTGACAAAGATGTCAAAAAGAGTGCAGTCACTCTCCTCCTATGCAAAGAGCATCATGTTTCATTAGGTCTTAATTAAGACTCTAGTCATGTCTATTTTGAGAGAAATACAGAAACCCTGGAGCTAGCTCATGCAATCCTTAAATCCTGACCCACAGTCCAACAAACCAAAGAAAGGCAAAGGAAAAAAGATTGTTACACAGAAACAAAATATTTCAATTGATGAAACCCCTATTAAAGAAGAAATTCCTGCTATCAGGGTGACGAGGAATTGTAGAGGTAAAAGACTGAAATTGGATCCAGAATTCGAAATGTTTTCTGAGGAAGATGTTAAAGGGGAAGAAGATTTAGATGAAGATTTTGATATTCAAACTGCAACCAAGCATGACTCACCTTCAACCAATAAAAAAGGCGTTGTAGTCAAAAAGACAAAGAATAAAGGTGTGCATGTGTCTCAAAACCCTACAAGGAATTCTACCAGGGTTACCAACAAATACAGGTTGAAGTCCAAAGCCATGTTCAATCCCTCAATCAAAGAAGAAAACGTCATAGTTATAGAAGATCACTATGAAGATGTTGAAGCAGGTACCAGGAAAAAAGAAAAAAGACCTCCATTGCATAAGAAACTAGTAAAAAGAGGTAAACAGATTGTTTCATCATCTACAGGACCTATAACAAGAGCTACAACCAGATTGGCAAAAGCTAAAGAAATTGCTAAAGGTATTAGTGAGATCCCTGAAAATAAAAAGGGTTACCTTGTAGATTCAGATCACATATCAGATATGCCTGAAGCCGTGGATTCAACAAGTTCTGATGAAGAACACAACTTAGGATTGGTTTCTAAATACCAATTTAAATTGAGAGAACCCAAGGTTGTCATAAATTTGAATGAGCCTGCACCTTCTGGAGAGTTCCCCGTGTTGGTTGTGGAGCCTGATTATCTTCCTGATTTATAGGTCTTTTACTTTCAGCCGTGTTTATAACCCATGAAGTATTTACACCCCAGAAGTATGTACACTCTTCCANAAAATTGCCTTATAAAAGTATATTGTAATTTCATTGTAAATCTGGACCGTTCATTATAAGGTCGCGGATCTAACGGTAGAGATTATGTTAGGGTTTTTTGCCCTAGAAGGCAACCCTCTTTTATGAGGGAAATGTATTGTGGCTATGGTTGATGGTGAATATTGTATTCTGAGAGAGGAGACTATGAGAGAAAGAAGAGGCAGTTACAACGGGTTTTGCTGTAGGTTACTACTACATGAGACGCTTGAGAGAAGCAGTTTTTGGCACCCAGTAATCAACCAACTTAGAAACCCTCATAGACCAAATCAAGTTTGACACCTCCCTTCTTGCCTAATATGACTTTTTAATTTAAAACTTAAAACCCTAAAACCTTTCCTTCCTGACTTTTTAGGTTTTCCTTAAGTGTCAGTACTTAGGAGTCTAGCT
>JASDQU010102732.1:149790-177166 GCA_032191745.1 Picea mariana | reverse complement strand
CCAGATGCAACTAAAGTTAGAAAAAATATCATCCTTTGCCAAGGAGAATAGGATTAAGACGTTGGAGGAACTGGTCCTCAAGATTGGATATGATCCCTCGAATGTGAAAGCAGTCGAGGAGATGCTCAAAAATAAAAATGTCTATATAGCATATCTAAGGAAACAATTGAAACTGCCACCAATAGAAGATTCACAGGCAAAGGAAATAGCAGAGACAGAAGGGGAAAAGGATGAGATGCTCAAGCTCATCATGGAGCAAAATGCATAGATGAAGGAAATGGAAGCGGAATTGGAAAAACTAGTGAAAGAGAAGGAGCATTCAAAGCCCATGGAGGTCATTCCACTAAGCGCAGTTCCACTCACAGGAGTGAGCACAACATCTGTAGCAAAAATTCCCTTGGCAACTCCACCGACAACCCTAGAGAAGACCGTTGAACTGGCTAAATCCATGGAAGAAATGAATTTGCAAGAGACAGAGATTAGCAGACTCAAAAAGGATATTGAGAACCTTCAGGAACTCAAGTATTCTTACCAAACTAGCTACTCCAAGGAAAAACAAACATCATACCAGCTCAAACAGGAATTGCAATAGCTTCAGAAGCAAACAGTGGCAGGCAAAACACTTGCCGAGGTCAAGGAAAGTGTCTGGATGGACATCATCGAGTCCATGAATGAAATATGGCCGATGATACAAATCATGTTCGAGAAAAACGAGCTGGTGCAAAGAAGTCAGCAAGCTATTGAAAAGATAAGAGTAGAATTGGGAGAGATGCCCACAGAAGCTGTTGAGATCATCAAATTTCTGAATTTCAAAACTAGAGAGGAGCTAGAAGAATTGAAGATTGAAGATAGGACAGAGACCATCCTTGAGGTCAAGAGGGTCCTGACCAAGAGAGGACTAATGCTATAGCTGGAGGAAAAGATCCAGACCATGGATGCAGGAGTGCAAAGATTTTTCAGCAAGATCGAAGCTTTGCTGAAGAAAGGCCTTCCTGGTATGAGAGTTATAAATGACAAGTTAATGATGCTCGTCGATTACAAAAATAAATTAGTGACTGTGGCTAAGGGTAGCTCAAAATTATCAGGAATACAAGGCAATATCACAGGCAAGGCATTCTTAGATGCTTTACAGTTAAACATCAATATATAGCATGAGATCTAGTACATCTTCATCATCAAGCCAACTTTTTCCAAGTACACGGAGATGGATGAAGTATACCGAAGATTTCTCAAAGTCAGTGTTCCCAGTCACCTTCGATGGGAAGAGATTTGCAATCTGATCGAGTAGTCGATGAGGTGTCCAAGCCTAGTCAGCTATCCAGTCAGACGAGGTCGTGCAGAGGCCTCACCAACGATTCACCCTAGAAATCAGCTTGAAGTTTCAACACATCATCAAGCAGTTTCCTAAATTTTTGTATCTTGTTAAGTTAGTTAGCTAAATTTAGATTAGCCACATCCTGATCTTTAATGACAAGATCGTATGTAATTTTGGTTATAAATACTTCAAACTTTTAAGTACTAAGGGTTGATCTTTATGCCCTGCAATCTACAAGACTGTAATTTTTATCAAGAGATCTTCCATTAATATAAAGAGACTTTTTCACAGGATTCTCGCGTGTTATTCATTGGTGATGTTTTCTTTTCTATGTTGAATTTTTTTCTTTCTCAGTTATCATATTGTTTTCTAATCTAAATCTTTTAAAAGTAACGCATGTTGCAGTATTTATCACTTTGAAAGATCTTAATGTTTATCTTCTGATATTATAGTGAAGAAATTCTTAAATGCTTCTTTACTTTAATTGATATTCTCATCTTTTCTTCTATTCATCATTTTATTGCTAAAAGAATCCAACGAATGCATTATCTTGCCCTGTGAAAAGCATATTTTGTTTCTAGTTTGGATTTCAATCGTTATAACACAGACCCCATAGCCCAATGGATGCGTAAACCCCCCTCAGCCAACTCAACAAAAAACAACAAACCTTTTCAATCTTATTTCATTTTATATAACTAGCCTAATATCTTAAAAATAGAACATAGCTAAATCATACAGAGAGATCCCTCTTTGAAACTGGTAGGGCTAGATTCTAGTTTCGAAGTGGTTGGATAAAGTTACCTCTCATAGATTTCTTCTTTCCTAACAACCTCTGGGAATTTATAGAGTGTTAACACATTTCTCAACTTGCTCTGCCCAATTAAAAAATTTGTATGTTTTGTTTATGGTGTCTAGTATAGGTGCAAAAATACTGTTGAAATTCCTGATGAGTTTCCTATAAAAGCTCGCTAACCCATGAAAAATTCCTACCTCAAACACGCTTCATGGAGAAGGTCATTCTCTTATTGTCCTCACCTTCTTTGGATCCACATTCAACTCATTTGAAGAGATTACAAACCCCACATATATAAGTTATGTTTTCATGAAAGAACTTGTTTTCAAATTTATCAACAACTTCTCCTATTGCAACCTCCTCAACACCATTTTCAACTATCTCAAATTCTCCCCTTTATTCTTACTGAAATATAGAACATCATCCAAATACACAATCACAAACTTACCAATGAAATCTTTGAGTACTTCATTCATCAATCTCATGCATGTCCTCGGGGCATTTTTTAAGCCAAATGGTATAACAAGCCACTCATACAATCCTTCATTTGTTTTGAATTTTGTC
Source organism: Picea mariana (assembly GCA_032191745.1). NCBI lineage: Eukaryota > Viridiplantae > Streptophyta > Pinopsida > Pinales > Pinaceae > Picea > Picea mariana. The sequence continues at coordinate 174,494 of JASDQU010102732.1, read as the reverse complement.
TTCCATTCGTCTCCCTCTCTCATCCTTATCTGATGATAGCCACTCTTCAAGTCTATATTGGAAAAATAATTTTCTCCACTCAAGCAATCCATTAAATCATCCAGTCTGGGTAAAGAAAATTTATACCTAATGGTTATTTTGTTGTTGGCTCTAGAATCTATGCACATTCTCCAACCTCCATCTTTTTCTGGACTCAACACAGTTGGTACTGTGCATGGACTCAAACTTTCCCTAATCAAACCTTTATCCAACAATCCTTGGACTTGATTCTTAACCTCTTCATTATCTTGAGGTGTCAACCTGTGAGCTTCTTTATTTGACAAACTTTCTTCTGGAATAAGTTCGATATGATTACTGATACTCCTGATGGGTGGTAAGGAGTGAGGTAACTCATCCACTACAATATCAAAAAGCTCATCCAACAACTCTTGAATTTCCACAGGAAAATCATCCAGAGAAGTGCTTGTAAGAATGACTCTTGTATTTCTTACCACAACAAACTACATTTACTATTCCATCTTGAATTCGTTCAAGCGTTCCTTCCCACTCATGNTAGCTTCTTCCTTGACTCATTTATCTTCTATTGGTAGTAACATATGCTTACAACCATTCTTCTCAAGGGTATACGTATTTTTTCTTCCATCATGTATGACATTTCTATCATATTTCCATGGACTTCCCATCAAAACATGACAAACATCCATAGGTATGACATCACACAAAATTTCATCTTTATAACCTCCTATTTTGAATTCAACTTTACATTGTCTACTTACAATGACTTGGTGTCATTTTTGCAACCACGATACCTTATATGGATTTGGATGTGCAGTTGTCTCTAGATTTAACTTTTCCACCATCTCTGTGGTTGCTAAATTATTAATACTCCCACTATCTATGATCACGTTGCATATCCTGTCTCTGGTCTTGCAAGCAATTGTTTACAGACCGTTCCTCTGAACGGGTTCTCTTAGCTCCTTCTCTGATTACACGAGAACTTTCCTCGTCATGAGGGATCTTCCTTCTTCTGTTGCTTCTGCTTATACATTCTTCTTTTGTGCTTCAAAAATGTGAGCTTCTCCACCTCCATCTTTCTTATTCTTGGGACATTCCCAAGATATATGCATTGTCTTTCCACAGGCATAACATTTGACTTCTCCTCCTCTACCTCTTCCTCTTCCTCGAGAAAAATAGTTTCTTCCACCATAATGTCCTATTCTGGATTATTTTCCTCTTTTTGTCTTGTTGTGATACTTTCCATCTTCAGATTTGGGTTTCTGGAATTTCTCTCAGACAATTCATCTACCTTTGTTTGGACTCTTTCCTCTATTACATTGAGTTTTGTTCTTGGCCAACTTTTCCTCTGCTTTCAGTGCCACCTGATAAACATCCTCATCAATTCACATTTTCATCATGTTGATCTCATCTTGAATTTCATATTTCAGGCCATTGATATACTTGGAAAAATTTTCTTCATCATTCTCTCTATGTCTCGCTGTTATCTCAACCTCTAAAACTCCTCGGTGTACTCTTTCACCGTCAACCCTTTCTATCTTAGGTTCTGGAATTTCCTAAACATATTTATCTGATAATATTTTAGTATGAATTTAGCTTACAACTTAACTACCATTCTATCCCAAAACTTGATTTTGGACTTACCTTTGCATCTTCTATGAGCTTGCAATTAGTCCCACCATAACGCTACATGTCCCTTCAATCTGGTCATAACATGCTTCACCTTCTTCTCCTCATCAATCTATTTATAGTCAATGTACTTATCCGAAGCACTTATCCAATCAAGAAGTTCTTCAAAATACAAATTTCCTTCCAAAATTGGGACTTCCATTTTCTCTCTGGCTCCCATTTTAACAAGAACTCTTAGAAGTCATTCTTCTTCTACTTTATCTACTGCAGCTTCTTCTATTTCAACATATTCACTTCTTTCTTCACTAATGTCAACACCTTTAGGTTCTCTTCTCTGCGTTGTCTCCATGGCGTCCAATATTGCACAGAGTTGTCTCATCTCTTGTTCCATGGATGGATTTGCTACAGGTGTCTCCCTACGTGTTCTTGGTGGCATGGTTCCAAAATTTCTTTCACACAAAGATCAATTCCGTTCTCTTTATACCACTTGATGATACTGGGAAAATACCTTTATTTTGCCTATTTTCTATAGACAAATTCCAATTCCAATGCTCTGATACCACTTGATGCAGACCCACACCACTCCCTGGGGCTTGCTCGACCTCCCGGTCTAAGGATCATTCGAATTTGAGAGATGAATAAGCTCTAGGGACCCTACTGAGCCCTCAAAAAAAAATCACAGGTCCTTTACTTCTTCCCCATGCCTAAAAATTAGCTAACGAGGACCCTGACACACCAACAAAGTCCTCCATGTGATTATGTGCTGAAAGCGTGGGCTAACTCTCTTCTTAGTGAAGAATTCAGGACTTCGGAGCTCCCGAGATTCAGGAGTTCCAATAGAAATGTGCGACATTCCTCTTGAACACTGAATTCATGGATCGTCAAACAATAGAGGGGATCAACGCTCTACAACACCTGTCATAATCTCACAGTTGGAAATAAATTCAGGGTTTCGAGATTTAGAGATTTTTCCCGCTCCAACATGCTATATCGCTGGAGTGTCGGACTTCTAACCAACAAATCAGACACTTTCGAGGCTTGTCTTATATTGACAGTTCTTGTTAGCTCCGTAGCTTCAGACTTCAGATCTTTTTGAAGCACCACACCTCAAATATCCCGGAGTGTCGAATCGACAAACTCACGAAGGGCCTCAATCACTGGATCTTATGTTTCTAGAAACCAATGATCATGATCATCTCAGGGCTTTGGGAATTCTGAATGTTTAACACACTTAATCCTCCGAAGCGTCGGACTAGCGAAATCACAAAGGAACAAAATCGACGGTTCCCACATCTTGGTGGATGGACGACTCAGATATTGTTCGGGCTTCGGGACTTCAAGCGATTATGCAACACAACCCTTTACAACCTCTGAATGTTGGACTAGTGGAGTTTAAATATTCCTTCAATGTATCCCTCTTCGACTGATGGTCGATATTTACTCCATGGTTCAGGACTTTGAGATTTTTTGAACATAGAAAAAAATATTTCTTTTCTCCTCAGTAGTGTTGAATCTCCAGACTACGGGATTTGTCGCCAAATGTCTCTCATTTATCAATGCTGAGGATTTTTCCACTCTTCCGACCTTCAAGAGACTTATGAACTTTCACCACCACGCTCTCGTCCTTTTGGATGGTCGGTCTTCCAAACTTCACGTTCTGTTGACGTGTGTCTTCTTTGATCAACGGTCCAGAATGATTTTGGACTTTAGAAATTGAGGAGTTTCATCTCTTTTGCGCCCCACACACACAATCTGCAGAACTCGTGAAGTCTGAAGGGCTTTGAGAGCTAAACCTGACACTACTTCTCTATATCTAATAGTCATAAGAGATCCGGGATCTACCTGATTGGATCTCGTCCACTCAACCTTGAAATCAAATAAACTCTTCCCTCCAAGGGATTATGGTCGCTATCTCTCCTGAGCTTGATTGCTTGAGGTGATTTGAACCTCTAGCAAACTCCTTTGTGCTCCTCTGAAATTTTTAAAAGCTTCAGGCTTAAGGATTTTACTAAGACCCTCTTCCGCACTCCTTGTGCTCATTTATCCTAAGGTTTTCTCAACACTTGGATAAGTGTTAGCCTAGTGCACACCTTCCACGGGTCGTCTTCAAGCTCTATAATCCACTTAGTATATGTGCACTCCTTGCACTTGCTTCAAAAAGATTCACGCTCTCTCTTTTGGATGAATGAGTCTGAAAATACTCTACCCTTGCACTCCTTGCACTAGACTTATCAGAAGAGAAAAAATTGAAAATTAAAGAAACATTAAAAGTTCCTTCATCTATCTAAGAAATGCACATACAGGCATGTAAAACTCATAAAACAGAAATCAAAAAATTTACCCAGCAAACTCAGATATAAGCAACACCAGAAATTTGGAAGAAAATCTCCTCTATTATATTCATTCATAAAATATATACATGATTTCTTACAATTCTCCAACAAGATCTTAGCATCTCTTCTAAATATCTCTCTTTCTTCAGCAAAATAATGTTCAACAACAACCAAATAAACTTCAACAACCTCATTTGGGCATTGGTTACATATATTTATACATGGAGAGACTTCTCGAGCTTTTCCTCGAGCCTACCTTAGTGCTATCATGTCATAATAAAGAAATTCTACTACTTAGCCTTATTACAATAAATGACATTTACACTAAGAAACGAGTTGATGCTTAGTATTTGTACAATCCTACATGTATTAAAGAAAATACAATCACCTAGATTGTTTACAACAGATCTAGTCTCAAAACATTAAAAAGGGATTTAATTACAATGATTTCGAAAATTTAATATGGTGTGTTCTCCTTTGGAATTCGAAACAGTTTTAAATGTGCACTCTCAGTGCTAAGTTTTCCTCCACTCGACCTATTTAAATGTTTATCGTGATGCTCCTGCATCATACTCCTCTGAAAAAAATATTCATGGACTCCTATCCATGAGCTCCTGCACTGTGTTTCCATGTTTCTGAATATCAAGTTCAGTTACCCAGCTGACATCCTTTGTTGGATGGTCTTTCCATTTTACCAGATACTCATAGTAAATCTTCCTCCTAGTCTCCTTAGTAATCCTCTGATGTACAATTTTCTCTATAAGTGGATTCTCTAATGTGGGAATTTTCTTCTCCCATTGGATCTCCTTCTGATCATATGATTTCCTTGTATCATCCACCCTGTAAGGGTAAATGTATACTGCATTGAATATTGGTGATATTCCAACATCTTCTGGCAGTTCAATCTCATAAGGGTTCGCAACAAACTTTCTAAGGATTTTACATGGTCCCATCTTTTTCATTTTCAACTTGTTGTATTTCCCTTTCGGGAATATCTCTTTCCTCGTATGTGCTAAAACTTGATCCTCGATCTCAAAATGAACCTCTCTTCTCCTCTCATCTATTCATCTCTTGTATTTATGGTTTCTATCGTGTAGTTTTCCCTTTATATGATCATGCAACTTTTGCATCTCTGCCACAAAGTCTTCTACTCTTGCACTTTAGAACTCATCTCGTCCCAAGTCTCTCAACTCTAAAATTCCTCTTGGATGCATCGCATATACTATCTGGAATGGGATCTTTGTAGTGCTCCTATTCAGTGAGTCATTATATGCAAATTCAGCTTGGGGTAGAATTTGATCCCACTGGTTGTGGTGTTCAATGACCAAACTCCTCAATATATTCCCTAAGCTTCGATTCACCACCTCAGTATGTCCGTCTGTCTAAGGATGATAGGCTGAACTGAAGGACATATTTGTCCCCAGCTTCTTCCACAGAGTTCTCCAAAAGCGTCCCACGAATTTGGTATCTCTGTTTGAGACTATACTTCTTCTTAACCCATGTAATCTCATGATCTCTTTAAAAAAAGAATTTTCTATATGAGTAGCATCACTACTTTTGTGACATGGTATGAAATGTTCCATCTTCAAAAATATGTCAACCACTATAAATATAGAATCACTTCCCCCCCTAGATTCTTGGAAATCCCAAAACAAAATCCATTCTTATGGCATCCCATGACCTATCTGGAATAGGCAATGGATGATATAGTCCAACTTTTTGTTGTTTTCCAATTGCATACTAGAAGATTCTGCATCTGTCCACGAATCTCTTCACATCAGATCTCATACCTAGCCAATGGTATGAAGAAAACAACTCTGCATATGTCTTATCATGGATAAAATGTCTAGTCAAACCTCCACTATGCTTCTCCTTCAACAGATTGTCTCTCATTGAGCATTTCAGGATACATAATTCGCTCCCTTTGAACAAAACTCTGTCTTGGGTCAAATATTCCATCCACTAACTTATGTCTCTTAGAAAAGGGTTTCCACATGCTTCATAAGCTTCTTTGAAATCTGGTTCTTCTTGATACATCTCCTTGAGGTGTTCAAATCCCAAGGTCTCCACTTGAAATTCCTACAAGATCAAGCATCTCCTGCTCAAAGCATCTTCCACTTTGTTAGTGATTTCACTAATATGCCTAATAACAAAAGTAAAATTATGCATGAATTATACCCATTTGGCATGTTTCTGGTTCAATTTCTCTTGTCTGGTTATAAACTGCAAAGCTTGATTGTCACTATACAAGACAAACTCCTTCAGGATAAGATAATGTCTCCATTTTTTCAAACTTGAATTACAACATAAAATTCCGTGTCATATGTGGAATACTTATTTTTTGTGGCATTCATCTTCTCACTGAAATAAGAAACACTCTTATTGTCTTGACTTAGAACTGAGCCAATGGATACTCCACTTGCATCACATCTTACCTGAAATGTCTTCTTAAAATCTGGCAGAACTAAAATCGGTTTTCCTATTGTCTTTTCTTTCAATACTCTGAATCCTTTCTCAACTTCCTCTGTCTAATTAAAAGATCTGTTTTTTTCCTTTATGGTGTCTAGTATGGGTGCACAAATACTGTTGAAATTCCTGATGAATTTCCTATAAAAACTCGCTAACCCATGAAAAATTCTTGCCTAAAACACGCTTCTTGGAGAAGGCCATTCTCTGATTTCCATGACCTTCTCTGGATCCATCTTCAAATCATTTGAAAAGATTACAAAACCCATATATAAGTTATGTTTTCATGAAGAACATTTTTCCAAATTTATCAACAACTTCTCTTGCTACAACCTCCTCTACACCATTTTCAATTGTCTCAAATGCTCCCCTTCGGTCTTACTGAAAACTAGAATATCATTCAAATACACAATCACAAACTTACCAATAAAATCTTTGAGTACTTCATTCATCATTATCATGAATGTGGTCGGGGTATTTTTTAAGCCAAACGGTATAACAAGCCACTCATACAATCCTTCATTTGTTTTGAATGTTGTCTTCCATTCATCTCCCTCTCTCATCCTTATCTGATGGTAGCCACTCTTCAAGTCTATCTTGGAAAATTTTCTCCACTTAAGAAATCCATTAAATCATCCATTATGAGTAAAGGAAATCTTTACATGATGGTTATTTTGTTGATGACTCTAGAATCTATGCAGATTCTCCAACCTCCATCATTTTTTGGGCTCAACACTGTTGGTATTGCGCATGGGATCAAGATTTCCCTATTCAAAAATTTATCCAACAATTCTTGGACTTGTTTCTTAACCTCTACATTGTCTTGAGGTGTCAACCTATAAGCTTCTTTATTTGGAAAACTTTCTCCTAGAATAAGGACGATATGATGACTGATATTCCTGATGGGAGGTAAGTAGTGATGCATCTCATCCACTACGATATCAACAAACTCATCCAACAACTCTTGAATTTCCACATTAAAATCATCCATAGAAGTTCTTGTAAGAATGAACCTTGGATTTCTTACCAAAACAAATTGCATTTCCTATTCCTTCTTGACTTTGTTCAAGAGTTCCTTCCCACTCATGACAAGTATACTAGGACTAGCTTTTTCTTTCACTCCTTTATATTCTATTGGAAGTAACATATGATTATAGCCATTCTTCTCAAGAGTATAAGTATTTTTTCTTCCATCATGTATGACATTTATGTCACATTTCCATGGTCTTCGCAACAAGACATGAAAAACATCAATAGGTATAACATCACACAAAATTTCTTCTTTATAACCTCTTATTTTAAATTCAACTTTACATTGTCTACTTACCATGACTTGGTGCCCTTTTTGTAACCACGATACCCTATATGGCTTCATATGTGCAGTTGTCTCCAACTTCGTCTTTTCCACCATATATGTGGATACTAAATTATTAGTGCTCCCACTATCTATAATCACCTTACATACCCCGTCTCTGGTCTTGCAAGGAGTTCTAAATAGACTATTCCTCTGAATTGTTTCTCTTAGCTCCTTCTCTGGCTTCACAAGAACTTTCCTCATTGTGAGCGATCTTCCTTATTCTGTTGCTTCTACTTCTACATTCTTCTTATGTGATTCATAAATGTGAGCTTCTCCACCTCCATCTTTCCTCTTCTCAGGACATTCCTAAGACATATTCCCCGTCTTTCCACAGACATAGCATTTTACTTCTCCTCCTATGCCTCTTCCTCTTACTCAAGAAAAAATGTTTCTTCCACCATAGTGTCCTCCACTAGAACTTCCTACTCTTTCTGTGTGGCTGTGATACTTTCAATATTCAGCTTTGGGATTCTGGAATTTCTCTCGCATAATTCCTCTACCTTTGTTTGGACTCTTTCCTTTGTTCTGTTGACTTTGTTTTCTAGCCATCTTTTCCTCTACTTTCAGTTCCACCTGATAAGGATCCTACACAGTTCTCATTTTCATCATGATGATCTCATCTTGAGTTTCATATCTTAGGCCATTGATATATCTGGAAAAATTTTCTTCATCATTCTCTCTATGTCTTTCTCTTATGCTCAACCTGTAAAACTCCTCGGTGTATTCTTTCACCGTCAACCCTTTTTGTCTTAGATTGTGCAATTTCCTAAACATATTTATTTGATAATCTTTGGGTATGAATTTATCTTTCAACTTATCTATCATTCTATCTTAGCACTTGATTTTGGACTTACCTTTACATCTTCTGTCAGCTTGCAATTTTTCCCAGCATAGCATGACATGTCCTTTCAATCTGGTCACAACATGCTTCACTTTATTCTCCTCATCAATCTCTTCATAGTCAAAGTACTTATACCAAACACTTATCCAATCAAGCAGCTCTTCAACATCCAAATTTCCTTCAAACATTGGGACTTTCATTTCGGCTCTATCTCCCATTTTAACAACATCTCTCAACAATCTTTTTTCTACTGCTTTCTTTCCTGCAACTTCTTATATTTCAACATCTTCACCTTCTTCTTCACTGATGTCACCACCTTCAGGTGTTGTTCTCTGCGTTGTCTCCATGGCATCCAATCTCACATGGATATGTCTCATATCTTGTTCCATGGTTGGATTTGCTACAGGAATCTTCGTGTATCTTCTTGGCGGCATGGTTCCAAGCTTTCTTTCAAACAGAGCTCAATTCCATTCTCTTTATACCACTTGATGATACTGGAAAAATACCTTTCTTTTTCCAGTTGTTTACAGATAAATTCCAATTACAATGCTCTGATACCACTTGATGCAGATCCCCACCACTCCCTGGGTCTTGCTCAACCTCCTGATCTAAGGATCGTTTGAATCCAAGAGATAAGTCAGCTCTCAGGCCCCTGTTGATCCCTCAAATCAAATTTCACATGTCCTTTACTTCTTCCCCACACCTAAAAATCATCTAGCGAGGACCCTGACACCCCGACAAAGTCCTCCACGTGACTCTGGGCAGAAATCATGGGCTGATTCTCTTCTTACCAAATAATTCGAGACTTCAGAGCTCCCGAGGTTCACGAGTTCCAAAAGAAATGCACGACATTCCTCTCGAACACTAAATTCATGGATCTCCAAATAGCGGAGGGGATCAATAGTCCACAACACCCGTCATAATATCACAATTGGAAGGTACATTGATGTTTCAGGATTTGGACATTTTTCCTGTTCCAACATGCTATATCCCCACAGTGCCAAACTCCAAACCCATAGATCTGAAGGTTCTGAGGATTTCCTTAGATTGACAACTCCTGTGAGCTCCACAGCTTCGAACTTCGGATATTTTCGAAGTACCACACCTCAAATGCCCTGGAGTTTTGAACTGACGAACTCATGAAGGGCCTCAATCTTCGAATCCTGTGTTTCTAGATATCGACGATCATGATCCACTCCAAGAATCAGGGCTTCGGTAGTCAAATATGGTTAACACACTCAATCCTCTGGAGCATCAGACTAGCAAACTCACGAAGGACCACAATTTACGGTTCCCACGTCCTAGTGTATGGATGGCTCAGATCTTTTTCAGGCTTTGGGACTTCGAGATTTTCTGCATCACAACCCTTTAAAACCTCTCAACCCTGGACTAGTAGAGGTAAAATCTTCCTTAAACATGTCATTCTCCGATTGACGGTCAAGATTTACTCCACGATTTGGGACTTCGAGAGTTTTTAAACCAAACTAAAATACTTCTCTTCTCCTCTGGAGTGCTGAATCTCTAGGCTATGGTATCTGTCGCCAAACATCTCCTATTTATCAACGGTTAGGATTCACTCTGCTCTTCGGAGCTTCAGGAGACTTATGAAATTTCACCACCACGCTCACGTCCTTCCGGATGGTCGGTCTCCTAAACTTCATGATCCATTGATGCATGTATTCTCAGATGAATGGTCCATAATGATTGCATACTTCGAAACTTCAGGAGTTTCATCTCTTTTTCTCCCCACACACACAATATTTTGAACTCGCAAAGTCCGAAGGGATTCGAGAGTTAAACCTTGCGCTACTTATCTAGATCCGACAGTTACAAGATATCCCAACTCTTCCCGACTGGATCTCATCCACTTCACCTTCAAATGAGATAAACGCTTCCCTCCAAGGGATTGTGGTCACTATCTCTCTTGAGCTTAATTGCTTGAGGTGATTCGAACCTCTAGTGCACTCCTTTGTGCTCCTCTGAATTTTTGAAAAGCTTCAGACTTAAGAATTTTACTAAGACCCTCCTGATCACTCCTTGTGCTCGTTTATCCTAAGGTTTTCCTAACACTTGTCTAAGTGTTGGCCCAATGCAAACCTTGCATGGGTCATCTTCAATATCTATACTCCACTTAGTATCTGCACACTCGTTACAATTCCTTAAAAAATGTTCATGTTCTCTCTTCTAGATGAACGAGTCTGAGAAAAATTTTCCCTCACACTCCTTGCATGGATATGTGCACTCCTTGCACCATACTTCTCAAAAGAGAAACAATTGAAACTTAAAGAAACATTAACAGTTCCTTCATCTATCTAAGAAATGCACATACAGGCATGTAAAAGACATAAAACAGAAAACACGACATTTTCTCAACAAACTCAGATATAAGCAACACCAAACATTTGGAAGAAGATCTTCCTTATTATATTCATTCAAAAAATATATACATGAGTTCTTACAGTTCTCCAACAAGCTCTCAGCAACTCTTCTAAATCTCTCTCTCTCTTTAGCAAAATAATGTTCAACATAAACCAAATAAACTTCAACATCCTCATTTGGGCATTGGTTACATATATTTATACATGGAGAGACTTCTCGACCTTTCCCTCCAGCCTACCTTAGTGATATCATGTCATAATCAAGACATTATCCTACTTATCCTTATTACAATAAATGGCATTTACAATTAGATATGAGTTGATGCTCAGTATCTATACAATCCTACAGGTATTAAAGAAAATGCAATCACCTGGATTGTTTACAATGGATCTAGTATCAAAACATTAAAAAGGGCTTTAATTACAATTCTTTCAAAAATTTAAGATGGTGTGCTCTCCTTTGGAATTCGAAACAGTTTGAAATTTGTGTGCTCAATGTTGATTTTTCCTCCACTTGGCCTCTTTAAATGTCGATGGGGATGCTCCTCACAAAAGATTCAAGTACTCATATCCATGATCTCCTGCACTGTCTTTGAATTTTTTTGAATATCAGGTTCAGTTACCCAACTGGCATCTTCTATTGGATGGTCTTTCCATTTCACCAAATACTCATAGTAAATATTACTCCTGGTCTCCTTAGCAATCCTCTGATGTAGAATTTTCTCTATTTGTGGCTTCTTTGTTGTGGGCATCTTCTTCTCCCACTAGATTTCCTTCTGATCATATGAATCCCATGTATCATCCACCTTGTAAGGGTACAGGTCTGATACATTGAATATCAGTGATATTCGAACATCTTCTGGCAGTTCAATCTCATAAGCGGTTGCAACAAACTTTTTGAGGATTTTACATGGTCCTATCTTTTTCATTTGCAACTTGTTGTATTTCCCTTTCAGGAATCTCTCTTTTCTCAGATGCGCTAAAACTTGATCCCAGATCTCAATATGAACCTGTCTTCTCCTCTAGTCTATTCATCTCTTATATTTATGGCTTCTATCATGTAGCTATCCCTTTATCTGATCATGCAGTTTCTACATCTCTGCAACAAAGTATTCTACTCCTGCACTTCAGAACTCATCTCGTCCCAAGTCTCTCAACTCTGAAATTCCTTTTGGATGCATCCCATATACTATCTGGGATGGGATCTTTCCATTGCTCCTATTTGATGAGTCATTATATGCAAATTCTTCTTGGGGCAGAGTTTGATCCAACTGAGTGTGTTGTTCAGTGACCAAACTCCTCAATAAATTCCCTAAGATTCGATTCATCACCTCAGTCTGTCGTTATGTCTAAGGATGATATGCTGAAATGAAGGACAGATTTGTCCCCAACTTCTTCCATGGAGTTCTCCAAAAGTGTCCCTCGAATTTTGTATCTCTATATGAGACTATACTTCTAGGTAACCCATGTAATCTCATGATATCTTTGAAAAACAAACTTTCTATATGAGTAACATCACCGGTTTTGTGACACGGTATGAAATGTTCCATCTTCAAAAATCTGTCAACCACTACAAATATATAATCACTTCCCCTCTAGGTTCTTGGCAATCCCAAAACAAAATCCATGCTTATGGCATCCCACGACGTGTATGGAATATGCAATGGATAATATAGTCCAGTGTTTTGTTGTTTTCCTTTTTCATACTAGCAGATTATGCATATGTCTACGAATCTCATCACATCAGATCTCATATCTAGCCAATGGTATGAATAACTCAACTGTGCATATGTCTTATCATGGTTGAAATGTCTAGCCAAATCTCCACTATGCTTCTCCTTTAACATATTTTCCTTCATTGAGCATTTCGAGATACATAATTGGCTCCTTTCGAACAACAGTCCATATTGGGTCAAATACTCCATCCACTGACTTATGTCCCTTATAAAATGGTTTCCACATGCTTCGTAAGCTTCTTTAAAATATGGTTCTTCTTGATACATCTCCTTGAGGTGTTCAAATCCCTTTAAATTCCATCTCCACTTCAAATACATCTCCACTTTAAATTCCTGCAAGATCAAACATCTCCTGCTCAAAGCATCTGCCACTTTGTTAGCGCTTCCACTAATATTCTTAATAGAAAAAATAAAATTATGCATGATTTCTACCCATTTGGAATGTTTCGGGTTAAATTTCTCTTGTTTGGTTATAAAATGAAAAGGTTGAATGTCACTATAGAAGATAAAATCCTTCAGGATGAGATAATGTCTCCATTTTTTTAAATCTTGAATTATAGCATAAAATTCCTTGTCATATGTGGAATACTTATTTTTACAGTCATTCATCTTCTCACTCAAATAAGAAACAAGCTTATTGTTTTGACTTAGAACTGCGCCAATGGATACTCCACTTGGATCACATCTTACCTGAAATGTCTTGTTAAAATATGGTAGAACTAAAATCGGTTGTCATCTTATATTTTCTTTCAATACTCTGAATCATTTCTCATCTTTCTCTGTCCAATTAAAAGGTCTGTGTTTTTTTTTTATGGTGTCTAGTATGGGTGCACAAATATTGCTAAAATTCATGATGAATTTCCTATAAAAACGCGCTAACCCACGAAAAATTCTTACCTCAAACATGCTTCTTAGAGAAGGCCATTCTCTAATTTCCCTCACCTTCTCTGGATCCATCTTCAACTCATTTGAAGAGATAACAAACCCCAAATATATAAGTTATTTTTTCATGAAAGAACATTTTTCAAATTTATCAACAACTTCTCCTGTTGCAACCTCCCGAAAACCATTGTCAACAGTCTCAAATTCTCCCCTTCAGTCTTACTGAAAACTAGAATATCATCCAAATACACAATCACAAACTTACCAATAAAATATTTGACTACTTCATTCATCAATCTCATGAATGTGCTCGGGGAATTTTTTAAGTCAAATGGTATAACAAGCCACTCATACAATCCTTCATTTGTTTTGAATGCTGTCTTCCATTCATCTCCCTCTCTCATCCTTATTTGATGATAGCCACTCTTCAAGTCTATCTTGGAAAAATAATTTTCTCCACTCAAGCAATCTATTAAATCATCCATTATGGGTAAAGGAAATATATACCCAATGGTATCCTGTTGATGGCTCTAGAATCTGTGCACATTCTCTAACCTCCATATTTTTTTCGACTCAACACTGTTGATACTGCGTATGGGCTCAAACTTTCCCTAATCAAACCTTTATCCAACAATTATTGGACTTGATTCTTAACCTCTTCATTATATTGAGGTGTCAAGATGTGAGCTTCTTTATTTGGAAATCTTGATCCTAGAATAAGGTCGATATGATTACTGATACTCCCGATGGGCTGTAAGGAGTGAGGTAAGTCATCCAATACTATATCAACAAACTCATCCAACAATTCTTGAATTTCCACAGTAAAATCATCCATATAAGTTCTTGTAAGAAGGATTCTTGGCTTCCTTACCACAACAAACTGCATTTCCTTTTTCTTATTGACTTTATTCAAGAGTTCCTTCCCACTCATGAGAAGTATACTAGGACTAGCTTCTTCCTTGAATCCTTTATCTTCTATTGGCAGTAACATATTATAACGACCATTCTTCTCAAGGGTATAATTATTTTTTCTTCCATCATGTATGAAATTTATGTCATATCTCCATGGTCTTCCCAACAAAACATGACAAACATCCATAGGTATGACATCACACAAAATTTCATCTTTATAACCTCCTATTTTGAATTCAACTTTACATTTTCTACTTACCATGACTTGGTTTCCTTTCTGCAACCATGATACCTTATATGGATTTGGATGTGCAGTTGTCTCTAAATTCATATTTTCCACCATCTCTGTGAATACTAAATTATTATTACTCCCACTGTCTATGATCACCTTGTATGCCTTGTCTCTGGTCTTGCAAGCAGTTCTGAACAGACAATTCCTTTGAACTGGTTCTCTTAGGTGCTTCTCTAGCTTCACAAGAACTTTCTTCATCATGAGGGATCTTCCTTCTTCTGTTGCTTCTGCTTCTACATTCTTCTTATGTTCTTCATAAATGTGAGCTTCTCCACCTCCATATTTCTTCTTCTTAAGACATTCCCAAGGCATATGCCATGTCTTTCCACATGCATAACATTTCACTTCTCCTACTTTGTCTCTTCCTCTTCCTCTAGAAAAAACGTTTCTTCCACCATAGTGTTCTCCTCTAGAACTTCCTCCTCTTTCTGTCTGGCTATGATACTTTCCATCTTCAAATTTGGGTTTCTGGAATTTCTCTTGAACAATTCCTTTACCCCTGTTTGGACTCTTTCCTATGTTTTGTTGACTTTGTTTTTTGGCCAACTTTTCTTTTTCTTTCAGTTCCACCTGATAAGCATCCTACACAATTATCATTGTCATCATGTTGATCTCATCTTGAGTTTCATATCTCAAACCATTGATATACCTAGAACATTTTTCTTCATCGTTCTCTCTATGTCTCATTCTTATGCTCATCCTGTAAAACTCCTTGGTGTACTCTTTCACCTTCAACCCTTTTTGTCTTAGGTTCTGAAATTTCCTAAACAGATTTATCTAATAATAATTGGGTATGAATTTATATTTCAACTTAGCTGCCATTCTATCCCAACACTTGATTTTGGACTCACCTTTACATCTTTTGTCATCTTGCAATTTGTCCCACCATACACTACATGTCCCTCTAATCTGGTAAAAACATGCTTCACTTTCTTCTCCTCATCAATCTCTTCATAGTCAAAGTACTTATCTGATGCACTTATCCAATCAAGCAACTCTTCAATATCCAAATTTCCTTAAAACATTGGGACTTCAATTTTCCCTCTGGCTCCCATTTTAACAACATCTCTTAGAAGTCATTCTTCTGTTGTTTTCTCTCCTGCATCTTCTTCTATTTCAACATCTTCACTTTTTTCTTCACTGATGTCACCACCTTCATGTTCTCTTCTTTGTCCTGTCTCCATGGCATCCAATCTCGCACGAAGTTGTCTCATCTCATGTTCCATGGCCGTATTTGATACAAGTCTGTCCATGCATCTTCTTGGCAGCATGGTTCCGAATTTATTTCACACAGAGCTCAATTCCCTTCTCTTTATACCACTTGATGATACTGGACAAATACATTTATTTTTCCTGCTATATACACACAAATTCCAATTCCAATGCTCTGATACCACTTGATGCAAACCCCCACCACTCCCTGGAGCTTGCTCAACCTCCCAATCTAAGGATCATTCAAATTTGAGAGAGGAATTATCTCTAGGGGCCCCTGGTGAGCCCTCAAAACAAATTTCATGGGTTCTTTACTTCTTCCCCACGCCTAAAAATTATCTAGCGAGGACCCTGACACACCGATGAGGTCCTCCACATGACTCTAGGCTGAAATCGTGGGCTAATTATCTGCCTAGCGAAGAATTCTATACTTCAGAGCTCCTAGGATTCAAGAGTTCCAACATAAATGCGTGACGTTCCTCCCAAACACTGAATTCATGGATAACCAAAAAATGGAGGGGATCAAATATCCAAAACACCCGCCATAATGTCACATTTGGAAGGAACTTTGGGGTTTTAGGATTTAGAGATTTTTCTCGCTCCAACATGCTATATCCTTGGAGTGCCAAACTCTGAACCAACAAATCATACAGTTTTGAGGCTTTCCTTATATTGACGTCTCCCGTCAGCTCCGCATCTTTGGACTTCAGAGCTTTTCGAAGCACCACACCTCAAATCCTCTGGATTGTCGAACCTACGAACTCACGAAGGGACTCAATCATTGGATCCCGTGTTTGCGACAACTGATGATCATGATCCGCTCTGGGTATGTGGGCTTCAAGTGTTCTGGATGGTTAACACACTCAATCCTCCGGAGCATTGAACTAGAGAACTTCCGAAGGACCACAATCGACGGTTCCCTCATCCTGGCGGATGTACGACTCATATATTGTTCGGGCTTCGGGACTTTGGATGTTTATACAACACAACCCTTTAAAACCTTTGAATGGCATATTGGTGGAGGTTAAATCTTCCTTTCACATGTCCCTCTCCGACTGACGGTTGATATTTACTCCACGATTCGGGACTTCAGGAGTTTTTAAACCAAAACAAAATACTTCTCTGCTCCTCCAGAGTGTTGAATCCCTGAACTACGGGATCTGTCGCCACTTGTCTCCCATTTATCAACAATGAGGATTCACTCTTCTCTTCAGAGCTTTGGGAGACTTATGAACTTTCACCACCATGCTCATGTCCTTCTGGATGGCCGGTCTTCTGACCTTCACGATTCATTGACGCGTGTCTTCTCTATTCAACGATCCAGAATGATTTCTGACTTTGAAACTTCAGGAGTTTCATCTCTTTTGCACCCCACACACACAATATGCCAAACTCATGAAGTCCTGAGGGCTTCGAGAGTTAAACCTCACGCTACTTCTCTAGACCTGACGGTCACAAGAGATCACAGCTCTACCCGACTGGATATCGTCCACTCGACCATCAAATGAGATAAAACCTTCCCTCCAAGGGATTCTGGTCATCATCTCTCCTGATCTTGATCGCTTGAGGTGATTTGAACCTCTAGCGCACTCCTTTTCTCTCCTCTAAAATTTTGAAAAGATTCAGACTTAAGGATTTTACTAAGACCCTCTTGCACACTCCTTATGCTCGTTTATCCTGAGGTTTTCTCAAAACTTGGCTAAGTGTTGGCCCAATGCACACCTTGAATGGGTCGTCTTCAAGCTCTATACTCCACTTAGTATATTGATGCAGGAGCATCGCCTTCAAAGTCAAATACAGAAGCATGGGAGGTAGGGACGCGACATCTCAACATGACAAAATTTCAAATCAAAAATTAACTTCGAATTAAATCGAGTTGTTGAGATATTTTGTAAACATCATTTTAAAAATGTAACTTGTTTATAAAGTCGTGAAGGACTATCATAGGTTGTAGATACAAAGTGCTGACTCTTATCTAGAAATAACTATTAGTTAATGTAATAGAGGAGGTTAGGTGAGAGAGGACAAGCTCGTAGAGCCTCTCTTTTTTGTAAAGAGATATTGTATCAAGTTTCAGGGGAGAGTTAGGAGACTAGAGAGAGACATATCGTGGTCAAGAGGTCTTAGAAGAAGCAGAACTCATGATAGAGTTATAATAGGAGGAAGAACTAAGACTCTGTCGTAGTCTAGTCTATGTACACATTTGTAAACAAACATTCATCTTAATATGAAGAAAATCAGTTTTTCCTGCACACGACATGTTTATGAATTATCTGTATTCTGTGAATGTTGTCTATGTGTTAATGTGATGTAGATGTATGATAGGTTTCATCTGCAGTCAGTAGATAAATTTCTTTGTCTTTGTTTAAATTTTAAGTATCATTATGTGTTCTTTAGGCTGTGCAAGGAGTGCACAATAGAACATTTGAATTTTTGTAGCCAGCGCAAGGAATGGACATCTGAATTATGCAGAGTCAGGAAAGAATGTGTCGGGAGGGCACACCAAAGCGATAAGGACTCATGGACAAACCTCAAGGTTACTGAATACCTTAGAGGAGGAATCTGTGTAGAGAAGGTACAAAGAGACAAAGTTATTGAACACTCTATAAGGAAGATCTCTACAAGGTGTGCATCGAGCAAGGAGAATGCCAGGAGGGAGTGAATAATTTCTTTTCAAGAAATCCTTCAGATCTGAGTTTGATGAAATCCCATAAACGCAAGTAGTGCGTGGAAGATCGAAATATTTGAGGGGATCAAGCTCAGAAGGAATAATGAAAGGAGTGCATGGGTGATGGACTCATTCCAAGTCTTAAATCTCATAAGGGATAATGCTTTCAAACACGCAAGTGAGACCCAGAGGACGGGTTTGTGAGAGAAAGTTCAAAGGCCAAAAATCTTTGAACGCTGAAAAAATCTTCCAAGTTGGGAGAAGGTGGAAGCTCAGGAGGATTAGCAACAATAACCGTCAAATTTGGTTGTAAGGAGGAGTCTGGACCATTAGATCTATGCCTAGAGAATAGTGGAAACGCAAAGAAGAAGAACATATCTCCAGCGTTGGATCTGAGCAAATAGGGTCGATAGTCGTCTGATCAAGGTGAAATGCACAGTTTTTAACCCTTGTGTACATAGGGAGACTGGTCAAAGATTGAGGATTGAGATTGTCGAAGGCCGGAGAGCCGGAGAGCTGAAGTATAATCTCAACCATTCAACTAGTCGAAGGAGGTATGAACCGTTAGATCGTCCAAATGGAATCTCGGACGTCGGATCAGCCAAGAGAATATGGACCATAAAATATCATGATTTAAGGAGGAGGCAAGTTTCAGACTTGAAACTCCCGAAGCACGAATAGCTGAAGAGCTAAGAGTCATCGATCTGCGAGGGGACATTTGTCAACAGATCGCGAGTTTCGGGAAAATTGTATTGAACTGCTAAGTTGAGATTTCAGATTCACGAAGCCCAAAGAGCCGAAGCAGATCCAAGCTGTCAGATCACCCAAAGTGAATCTGAGCCGTCATACTAGGAGAGGAAACATGGCAAATATATGAGCACTCTGGTTAAATTTATGGAGCAATTTATAGCTTTCATATGCAAGGGAGACGTGGAGAAAATCCATGTACTCCGGGGAAAGTCCTGAAGTAAACCTTAGTCGTTGATCCGAAGAGGACACGCATCAGTGGATTATAGCCTTCGGATAGAAGTCATTGGAGGAATGCGAGGTTTGAAATTTGAGGTTTGAAACCTGAAAACCCGAAACGATGAGAGTCGTCGATGTGAAGGTGGACATGTGGCACCAGATCTAGGACTCCGGAGAAAAGAAAAGGAGGAAAGGTCCGAGGACCCGAAGAAGATTTTGATTGTTGATCAAGGAGGGAGCGGAAGGACCGTCGATCTTGCTAAGGAAGCCAAAATCCCGAAGCGGAATAAAATTCATTCATTTGGGAGGATACATGTCAGAAAATATTCCACTCTGGAAGATATCTAGTCAGCAGTGGCGAGAATTTGAGAATTGAAAGTCCCGAAGGCCGGATTAGTGAAGGAGATCCTGGTTGCACATTTAAAGGGACAGGTGTCGTAAGATCTTTCATTCTGGAAAATTGCAATACAAAGGTAGAAAGAGTTTGAGACTTCAAAATCTTGAAGTCTGGAATCACGAAGAGATATCGATCATTGATCGAGAGGAAGCAGATCTGGTCTGTAGATTTGGGGAGGAAAGATCTGAACCATCAATCGAGGGTACCATCAAGATCGAGAGATTGATGATCCCACAACATTTCAGAGATGGGAGGTCCATGAGATTTAGTAGGAAGTCACATAGTAATGTGAGGACGTTGTCCAAGGTCACATGCGAAGAAGGTGTTTATCAAAGGGACTTTGTGAAGGTTTAGAATCAAGATTCCTGAAGGTTGGACTCATGGAGGAGATCCTAACCGTAGATTCAAGGAGCCAGATGGGAGCAAATATTCCACTCCGGGAAATTGCCATATCGAGGAGAGAGAAGTTTGAAAAATGAAACTCCCGAAGTACGAAAGGTGAAATCAATGATAGTCGTTGATCTAGAGGGGAGTTACGTGGTGACATATCATGATGATTTGAGATCGTGCGTAGGATATAGGGAAGGAGATTCGATAGCAGTCGTTGATCGCAGGTAGAACCAAAGGAGTGGATATTGATGGACGAGAATAATTGCGGAGTCATAACTTGCGCGGAATATAATTATTCCAGAGCAAGCCACAATTGGAACCATGGTATTTGTAGATGGATACGTGGCAGCACGATAAGGATTGCGGGGCGAAAATAGGGTTGGTTTGAAACCACTCTTGCACACGTCCACAATCGCGCATTAACACAAGGACACGACCCAAGGTCATATGAAGGAGGGGCTAAGACCAAAGGGGCTTAGGCTTGAAACTATTGTTTTGGGAGCGCGTGGAAATTAGCACGCGGGTTTGTCAGGACCTGCACACAGGAGGAAAAGGGACCTATGCATAATTGATCTAGGTTCGATCAAGAGCTTGCAGATTCGATCTGACTCAAGACAAGAAAATATCCAGAGACCAGGAGGTCGCAGAACCCCAAAAGGGTAGGGGGGTTGCATCATATCTACGCGCTCATTGCACTTTATTCAAAAAGCTTCACACTCTCTCTTCTGGATGAACGATTCTAAGAAGAATCTACCCTCGCACTCGTTACGTGGCTATGTGCACTCCTTGCACCAGAATTTTCAGAAGAGAAACAATTGAAACTTAAAGAAACATTAGAAGTTCCTTCATCTATCTAAGAAATGCACATACAGGCATGTAAAACACATAAAACATAAAGCACAATATTTACTCAGAAAACTCAGATATAAGCAACACCAGACATTTGGAAGCAAATCTCCTATGTTATATTCATTCAGAAAATATATACATGAGTTCTTACAATTCTCCAACAAGCTCTTAGAAGCTCTTCTAAATCTCTCTCTTTCTTCAGCAAAATAATTTTCAACAACAACCAAATAAACGTCAACAACCTCATTTGGGCATTGGTTACATATATTTATACATGGAGAGGTTTCTCGAGATTTCCCTCTTGCCTACCTTAGTGCTATCATGTCATAATCAAGGCATTGTCCTCCTTAGTCTTATTACAATAAATGGCATTTACACCCAGATACAAGTTGATGCTCAGTATCGGTACAATCCTACATGTATTAAAGAAAATGAAATCACATGGATTGTTTACAATAGATCTAGTATCAAAACATTAAAAAGAGATTTAATTACAATGCTTTCAAAAATTTAATATGGTGCACTCTCTTGTGGAATTCAAAATAGTTTGAAATGTGTGCACTCGGTGTTGAGATGTCCTCCACTCGGCCTCTTTAAATGTTGATGGCGATGCTCGTCCATCAAAGAGGAAGGGGGGAGAGCTAACTCCATAGGAAGAGGAAGAAGTTTTGTTAGAGGTGGACACAGTAACAGTCGTGTAAGCACTGGTGGAAGATGTCAAGACCAAAATACCAGTTAACCAAATAGTCAAAGAACTAAAAAATCAAAGATTCAGTACCATTATTGTAAAATGTATAAACAT
Organism: Picea mariana; assembly: GCA_032191745.1. NCBI lineage: Eukaryota > Viridiplantae > Streptophyta > Pinopsida > Pinales > Pinaceae > Picea > Picea mariana. The sequence continues at coordinate 152,369 of JASDQU010102732.1, read as the reverse complement.
TATGCATATGAATGCATAAAGAAACAGTATAATCAGAGCAATCAAAATCAATATGAGTCACACAATGAAAACAATCCCTCCAACCATATGTTTATGGTGCACGTTGAAGCAATATGTATAGATGTCAAATACCAAAGTTTGCTTCAAATTCATCATCACGACAATCGACAAAGCATACAATAGTAGCAATGATGTGACAACTATGGGCTTTGTGGGTAGGCACATTGCCACATGTAGCTTGTTTTGAGTTTGACAATATCCACTTTCATCCTTGAATTATTACGTTACAATATAATTCTAATTTTAATATAATTCCAATTTTAACTGCATGGAATTTTTTATTTTATTTTTTGGAAAGTTTGAAGAAATCTTTAACTACGTTAAATTCATATATTACATCATTTATGTCATCTATTAAATATAGTAAGGTATGTCATGAATTATAATATGTGAATTTGAAAAATTTTAATCTTGAAAAGTTGTAGATTAATAAAAAGAAGTCTTGATATTTTAATTTTACCGATTCATATTTTATACTTCAAAATTTGTAGAATTACTGATAAATCTGTTGATTGTGCAATTTGTCGGAGTCTTGAATTTATAACTTTGAAGATGATGTATATTTTTCATTTATAAAATTACAAAGACTTTGAATCCTCACACATTTCAGGTTCTGTTATACATGTTAGGATCTCTGATCTTGCATGATCTATATTAAGTTTGGCTTATATCTTTCCATATTGTTTTCCCATATATTGACATTTTTTATCCTCAAACCGAGGATTTAGAGACCATGTACTATGTTTGTGAATTTCTAAAGGTTTATTGTGCAGAATTTTCGCAAATATCATGCCATAATTATTCATTTATTCAACTAACGTTCATCATGCAGACCTTTAGCAAAATTGGACCATATTTAATCATTTATTTTCTTAACGCCCATTTTTCTTTTGTTTGCATTCTCAGGTTTCAAGGAACATTGAATTGGTTTACGATGGAGGCAGTGTGGGATTCATGGGAATCGTTTCACAAGACGTTCATGAAGCGGTTTCCATGTATTCTGGTATATGCGGTTATATATTTAGATTCGTTCTCAAACAATAACAAATTTTCCCAATCTGGAACGAAGAATTCAAGAAAAATGAATATTTTAGTTGTCTAAATTTCAAGTAAAATACAGAAATTGTTTAAATTTCCATATATATATAATTTCCTCTCTACTAATTCTATTCTTCCTTCTTTGCTTTTAGGGTTATTCCCAAGACACTTAGGGTTATTGCCAAGACACTTATGCCTCAATAGGTAAAACAAACGTTCACAACTCAACTTTGTGTTGGTTGTCATTCAATTAAAAACATATTCAAATAAATCATTTTCATGCACGTAGAACTAGAATATGTACGTACTACCTGATAAATATTATAAAGCTTAGAAGACTTACCAGATAAGTCGTTTCTTTTTAGTGCAGATCATGGGTGAAAAAGACAAATTTAGGGTAGCAAGAGAGAGAGGCTTCTCCTATACAAAAGCTGATGGGCATGGATATTTATTTTTTGTTATTTATATTGTAAATGTTCTATGGTTGTATTATTTTGTGCTGCTCCAACACCATTTTTAACAACAAGTGCGATGCTTATTTATAAAAATGGGACTGCAATAAGTCATATCTGTTAGCCCTGAACCAAAGTGTGATGCTTGACGAGTCATATAGTTGTTGTAGGTTTTATCTGTATTTTACTTTTTTCATCTTGGGTTTGAGATAATCATTGGGAGTAAGTATAGATCATTTTAACTAAAATATGCATAACAAATAAATATTTTCATTCTAGGTGAATTTTGCTTCTAAGTAGAAGGTATTGGCATCAATATTTGCTTGTTAAATTGAATTGTCTTTAAAATTGTTGTTGAATTAAAAAGGGTGTTGTTTCTCATCATTGACATTCGAGGATGCTGAGATGGGAAGATGGCTACTATGAATCTGGAAATAGTTCAGTTGTCACAAACGTTTCTGGGCATGTGGTACCTAGTTTGCTTCCCAATACCATGGGAAATGAATGTGAGGGGGCCTCTGGTCAAAACAAGTACAGTCTGTTGGGGATCAAATCGGCCCAATTATGACAAATATGTCTTATCAGGTTTTTTCACTTGGAGAAGGGTATGTATAAATTTGCATGCTCCTGATATACCTATGTTGAAGTTAGTTTTTAATCTTTACATTCTTGTTGTTTTGGCATCTTTTCAATCTTTGAAGTCAGGGTCGATGTCTAAGTTTCTCTGCTCCACACTACATCATGATCTGGGATTTAGGTGTTAGATGTTTTCTTTTCATTCTTTTTTCACTGCTTATGTCAGTTAGATCAGGGTAGAGCTTCAAATACTTATTATTATGTCTTGTAATCAATGTTAAGATGTTTTTTTATCTTTCTTGGATAGATGTTATAAATAATGGAAATGGCCCATTCCATTATTTGAATTGATGTGCATTCAAGACATTATACATAGTGATTCTTGGTCGGAATATTTATAATATATGTGTATAGTTTTAATGGGTAATTAATAATAAGTTTTCTTTCTTATAT
>JASDQU010102732.1:87596-108909 GCA_032191745.1 Picea mariana | reverse complement strand
GCCTTGTATCTGAATTGAACTGGATGCTCCCACTTAGAGTATATGTCCTCGCTATCGTTGAAGGTTATCCATCATCTGGTTTGGCATGGTTTCCATTCTATTATCCATTTGGTAAGGCACTTGCATGGTTAACATTTGTGCCATGTTAATTATCCATTGGCTTGGTCTCTTTGGACGATATTTGTCACCTTCATGTATTGAAGGAAAGTGGGACCAAGGTCTCAAAAAATAAAATTCCTTATATTTTGTAATACTTTACCCATTCATACCCAACCCTGAAACATCCATCATCGATTTCAATTTTCTTTTTTATGACATTCTAAAAATATGCATTTAACAATACTAGTGTTTAAATTGTTAGTTATAATTATCACTTCAACACCTCAACAATATGTGGTACACTGTCTCGGGAGATGTATGAGTTCATTAGGATTTCTTATTTTTTTTTCTTGATGTTCTGGATTTGCTCAAGCTTATTTAGCTCATCTCTTTTCCCTTAATAAAATGCACTTGACACTATGTGCTCTTCTTCTCTATATTATCTTCTTTGTTTCTCATTTTCTCATGGTATCAGAGCTTAGGATGTAAGCCTCTTCACAATGCCTAGAGAGAAGTTTGATCCTAAGAAGAAGAGCGCAGAGCTTAGATTGTCTCGCAGATGAGATAATGAGACACAAGATTCTTCACAGACCTTGGAGAGCAGTCTGCAATATGCTCAAAAGATCGTTGGAGACAACAAGCGTGAGGAAGTAGCGATGCAAAAGGAAGAAACACTTAAAGATTTGTGAGCATTTAAAGAATTCATGAAATTCTTTCGCATTTAAAGATTCGTGAAATTCTTTCTTCAGAAGGAAGTTTACAGAAGAAGCAAATGAACAACTGTAAGATCGGCCACGAGAACAAATTTGAGCCATTAATCAATCTTAGAAAGGATGAGGAGCACGCAAAAGAGGCAATTTTTTTTTATCCGTTAGATCTCGGTGAGAGAAAGATAATCCGTCAAATCAAGCAATTATTAAGTCACGACTGTCAAATCTCATTGAAGGGAGATCGACAGTGGGGAGCCATTGCAGAGATCGGGAATAAAATTAAAGCGTGTGCAAGTTGAGACTCTGCAATACATCATGATTGTTGATCCTACTAGATCAACAAATCAACGGTGGATATCAATCCCACTACGGACGAGCATCTTTGCAATGCGGATATCGGGAAGGAAATTAAAGCATGAGCAAGTTGAGTTTTTACAATCACTCATGGTCGTTGATCTTCATGGTCCATTAAAACATGACTACCGATCTTGCAAAGTGAGATAAACGCTCAAAGGTTAAGCCAATGTCACAACACTCAATCACATATAATCAATTCATGTCTGTCGATCCAAGCAGGGGACACATTTGAAACGATCCCTGTATTCAATGATCTCGTACTCCGAGAGCAAGTAAGTAGTGCTGAGTAAAGTACTCTCGAAGGCTCGAAGCCTAGAAGTCCATCTGGACCATCCATCGATGAAGACACGTGGACAAAGGATCTTCCACTTCACTAGTTCGAGGCTCTCAACCCCCGGTCACATGAGAAGCTGAACTTCAATTTTTTTTTGGCTCTCGAGTAAACTTAGATAGCCTGATTCTGCCATTAGAGGAGCTACAATTGCTAAAGAACTGAGTTTAGAGCTCCAACTTTGTAGATCTTGTGCTCAGATAGTCAGATCCAGCTATATCAAAGCTAAAGAAGTGTTCTACCCCGTGTTTTTCATCCCAAAGTCACACATAGCATTTGACAGACCTGGTTATATGCGTAGGAAACAGGTAAGCATGAAAATCTCTAACAATTTTTTTTTGTTCAATTTTTTTCAAGATGACCACCTCTAGTAATTTAGGACCAACACAAGGACCGATTCTTCTCACAAAGAACTATGAATTTTGGTCTATTAGAATGAGATCCTTCTTACAAGCACAAGAGTGTTGGAATCCAGTGAAACTTGGCTATGTGGAACCAGATCCAGCAGACCTTGTTGCCATGAGCAATCAACAAAGAGAATAAGGCACAATTCTCGATTCAAAACTTAGTGGATGACTCAATTTTCTCAAAAATCAAAGGCGTTGTTACTTCAAAATAGGCCCGGGACATCCTTAAATCATCTTACCAAGGAAATGACATGGTCAAAACAATCAAGTTGCAAACCTTAAGGACACATTTTAAGGCTTTAAAAATAACAGAGTCTGAAAACGTTGATCAATTTATGACCAAAGTCATGGGAATTGTAAACCATATCAGATTGACTCGCGAAAACATCCATGATCAAATAATCGTTGAGAAAGTCCTCGGAAGTCTTCCAAAGAAATTTGAAATGGTTGTTACAGCCATCCTTGAATCCAAGGATCCGTCAAATTTTTCAACAGATGAATTAATGGGCTCTCTAATGACACATGAGACCAGAGTACATCTTGAAGATGATTCAATAGCCAATGCCTGCAAGACTCAATTCTCCTTCTATAGAAGGAGAGGTAGAGGCAAAGGAAAAGGTCATCGAGGAAGAGGGATAAGTCCAAGTAACAATCACTCAAGTAAAGGTCACAAACAACAGAACCAGAATCAGAATTTTCAGCCTCAAAGAGGCAGAGGGAGAAGATCAAATGAAAAATCAAGCATACAATGATATTACTGCAAAAATTATGGGCACTGTTAGTCTCTAATTCTGCTTTTGATTTAGTGAGAAATCCTAATCCTAAACCCCTCCTACCTACACTTCATTATCTGCTTTCATTTTATTTAAATCATTGTTTTCAGCTTGTTATGGTTTGCATTTTAGCTTTTTGAATAATTTCTTTAAGTTTGGGTTTTAAGACATGGTTTTGAATGGTGTGTCACTTCATATGCCTATTTGAACTTTACAAATTCAAATTATGCTAAGTCATTAATAGCACTACCGGAATAACATTATTCCCGTAGCGCAAATATAATCATGCCTTATTATGCGCCAGCCACCCATATTCCATTATGATTACCCAGGTAGTGGACTAAGAGTTCGCATGTGTCCCACGATGGCTATCGAATCATTTGATGATTCAAACCGTTACAGGATCATATTTCTCTGTACCTACAAAGGACTCATTTCAAATTGTTTAATTCCCAAAGATCATTATTTGAAACAGTCAATCTTCATCTTGATTTTGCTGAATTTTAAGCGCATATGTTTTCTCAGGAGAACGGTTATATATTAACAGATTGCAGGTAGCATATTAGGAATCTGAGCAGTGCTAGTTGTAGCATTGTGTTTTGATGGCACCTAAGAGGAGCGAACAAGTGGTTAGATTAGAACCCGATGGTGCTGAACTTCTCGAAGCTTATCCTTAGATGGATCAAAGGTTCAGAGATGTTAGTTGGTTCGAATTCCTCACCACTATCCAAGATCACAATGAACAGGTCTCTATGAAGTTTGCACAGAACTTTGATGGTTACGAAGTGGATATCGGGAAGCTGCTAATGTTGGTGATAGAACAAACAATTACCAGATCTTGCAGATTGGTGGTTGGAGGAGAACGATGGTGGAAGAAGGAGCATGTGGTTACAGAGTTTGTCAATCAATTCTTGCTTCCAGATAAGCAAAATACAAATTGGAGAAAGGGAGTTCCTCATAGATGGATTAGACCAGAATGGCACACTGCTCTAATCGTTATCCACAGGTATATCACCTGCGAAGGCTGATTCTCACTAATTTATATCTATCACATTAGGTTATTAATGCATCTAAATGGTGATTATCCTTTAAATCTGCCACTTTCTACTCAAAAGCTTGATAAAGATGTCAAAAAGAGTGTTGTCACTCTCCTCCTATGCAAAGAGCATTCTATTTCATCAGGTCTTAATTAAGACTCTAGTCGTGTCTTCTTTGAGAGAAATACAGAAACCCTGGAGCTGGCTCATGCAATCCTTAAATCCTGACCCACAGTCCAACAAACAGAAGAAAGGCAAAGGAAAAAAGATTGTTACACATAAACAAAATATTTCAATTGATGAAACCCCTATTAAAGAAGAAATGCCTGCTATTAGGGTGACGAGGAATAGCAGAGGTAAAAGACCGAAATTGGATCTAGAAATCGAAATGTTTTCTGAGGAAGATGTTAAAGGGGAAGAAGATTTAGATAAAGATTTTGATATTCAAACTGCAGCCAAGCATGAATCACCTTTAACCAGTAAAAAAGGCGTTGCAGTCAAAAGGACAAAGAATAAAGGTGTGCCTGTGTCTCAAAACCCTAGAAGGAATTCTACTAGGGTTACCAACAAATACAGGTTTAAGTCCAAAGCCATGTTCAATCCCTCAATCAAATAAGAAAACATCATAGTTATAGAAGATCACTATGAAGATGTTGAAGCAGGTACCAGGAAAAAAGCAAAAAGACCTCCATTGCATAAGAAACCAACAAAAAGAGGTAAACAGATTGTTTCATCATCTACAGGACCTGTAACAAGAGCTACAACCAAATTGGAAAAAGTTAAAGAAATTGCTAAAGGTATTAGTGAGATCCTTGAAAATAAAAAGGGTTACCTTGTAGATTCAGATCACATATCAAATATGCCAGAAGTCATGGATTCAACAAGTTTTGATGAAGAACACAACTCAGGATTGGTTTTTAAATACCAAGTTAAATTGAGAGAACCCAAGGTTTCCATAAATCTGAATGATCCTGTACCTTCTGAAGAGTTCCCCGAATTCAAGGTTAAATTCAGAACTGGTAGAGAAAGGATCAAGGAACTCCAGAAGACAATGAGACAATTGAAGAGAGAAAAGGCCCATATAGAACAATGGAGTGCTCGTCAACAAGAAAGGATTCAAGGTTTCAAGAAGAAGAAAAAAGAGAAAAGGGAATTGCTCAAAGAGCTCAGAGGAATCAACTTCAGACTCTATTGGCATAATGTCGTTCTTACCACAAAGCTCAAACATAAAACTGCCAAAGCTACTGCTGTTATCATATCCTAAAAGTTTCATGAAGATTGGTACAATCATAATTTTGACGTTTTCCAGGGAATATGGTAGTGTCTACTCGTTTTGACTTGTGAAATGCAAAGACCTTGAAACATATGACTAGATCAAACTAATCCCTATTTTGTAGAATCAAATGTAATGCTGGAAAGATCATACGATATTAAGCTATTGAACAATGATCTATTTTTGGAATGTAAATTCTCTTTTTGAGCTAACCTCCCTAATAGATAGATGCTATCTAGATCTAGTCATTAAGAACACTCTATAAAATAGGATCACGAGTTTTGTGGATAGTTTAAATAGGCAGAGGAAAGACTCTGTTAGGGTCTTAAAAATGGAGATCCAGAGGACTTATGTTGAAATTTCTTGTAAGGCATTACTATTCTATTTGACACTTAATAGCAAAGGCATATGGATGGTTATACACTCTTTTCTACTCTGTTTCCTTTCTTCATGGTTGAATTCATTATTCAGATTCCAATGCATTTGTTTCTTGATTGTTAATTAATACAGTGGAGAATTTACTGTGGAAGTAATTTTCAAGTTTTGATTTCAAGCAGATGGTCTTATTTCTTTATGATATTTTGAGACAAGAATTTATGTGAAGTTGACAAATTGAAATCTTCATTCTCTCTTTTTCTTATGGGTCTAATCTATCTATGTGACTACCTTTTAACCAGTCAATGGGATATACTATGTTCTGATTTTGATTTTCATGTTATGTTATACCCTTGAACTAGTTTTCAACCACCTTACTCAAAAAACCAAATCATAAAAAGCCTTTAAAACACTTTGCAATAAATTGATGATGCCCTAGATTTCCCTCTCACGGACAAGTGCAACTTTAGGGACTAACATGCACTATGGATTTGAATGCCAGAAGAAGCAAGCATATTAACTCTCAGGAAGAGAACATGTCTCAAATCATGAAGGAGAAACCTTAGATGGTATGTTTCTATCATGCCACAAGATTGAAGAACAACACAAAGATATCTAATTGTTGGACAGTGGATGCAACAATCACATGACAGGTAATAAAGATTTAATGTCATGCATTGATTCTTCTATTTCATCTAATATTACACTTGGAAATGATTCCTTAGTCAAAGTTCAAGGAAAAGGATCTATACCTATTCTCACCAAACAATATGTAAAGAAAGACATAAACAATGTCTATCATGTTCCATATCTGAAACATGATCTGTTAAGTGTAGGACAACTTATTGAAAATGGATAGAAGGTACTTTTTGAGGGAGCATCATGTAGGATATATGACAAAAACCCCAGCGGGAAATTGATTTTTGAAATCCACATGAATAGGAATAGAATGTTTCCCCTGACCCTTAGGACTGAAAATTTGATCCAATATTATGCACAAAGTGCATCCACCCCTATGGACAATCAAAATCCATTGCTGCCACTTTTTTAAAACACAAAAAATTCAGGACAAAAAACACATCAGCCTGCCCTTCCAAGATTCCAGGTAAAAAGACAACCTAAAATTCCTTAGGACAACTCTACTTCAAGCATAAATTTATCCTATGAACTTCAAAATCAGAGAACTCGAAGCTTGAGAGAAATCGATCAACAGTTGGATGATATTGATCAACACAATCTTTTTGCATTAATGTCATGTCAACCTACATCTTTTAAAGAGGCAACTAAAGATCCACATTGGGTTCAATCCATTAACCAAGAGATTGACTCCATTGAGAAGAACAAGACATGGGATCTTGTTGATCTACCCAAACACAAGAAAAGTATTGGTGTCAAGTGGGTTTACAAAACTAAACTCAATGAAAAGGGGTAGATTGAAAAACACAAGGAAAGACTTGTTGCCAAAGGATTCTCACAACAACCAGGCATTGATTATGGTGAAACTTTTTCTCGAGTAGCAAGGTTGGACACTGTAAGGATTCTCTTAGCCATAGCAACTCAACACAAATGGAAAGTATATTAGATGGATGTCAAGTAAAATTTGTTGAATGGTGTCTTAGAAGAAGAGGTCTATGTCGATTAGCCACCTGGATTTGAAGTCAAGGAGAAGCTAGCCAAAGTGTATCAATTGAAGAAATCCTTGGATGGTTTAAAGCAAGCTCCAAGAGCTTGGTACAACATAATTGACACTTACCTGATCAAGAGTGGTTTCAGCAGAAGCCAAAATGAGCCAACTCTATACACCAAAACAGATAAACAAGGTAAAATTTTGATTGTATGTTTATATGTTGATGACTTGATATATACTGGAAATATTGAGTTAACCAGTTTTAAACATGTCATGCAATGTGAGTTTGAGATCACATATTGATCATGGGATCAAATTTTGCTCAAAAATTCAAAGTGCTCAGAATCACTTCAAACCGGACAAGAGCGTAGGCCTCATCGTTGCGAACCCAACACAACTCGTTTCATCTCAAACGGACATCGGGAGTGAGAGATATTGCAATCTGTTCGTCAAGTCAAACAGGTAAAAAGTTTTGTGCTGACTGTACAGTCCGTACAGTCCATACGGGATGACGTGGCAGGGACGTACAGACTGTACGATGATGTGGCAGGAGTGATGTGGCAAGTTTTTGTTGGTTGACAGTTGTCGAATCAGATGGTGACACGTGGCATTTCATTGGCTAATGGTAAGGTGCTACGTGGCCCAATCATGGGCTGCGACGTGGCACCCCTTTTATTGGTTTATGGTAGTTATGTAAAATTATTGGAGTCCGTGGGGTTCGACCCTCGGACCTCCCACACTGCATAGCTTTAACAAACTCTGACCGACCATTGGGTTACACTTTATGCCTTGTAATATATATGCGTTTGATTATATTTCAAATCGATTATTGTAACCATTGGAGGGGGGTCGGGCCGGGGCTTAGCCCCGGCCCGCGGTCATTTGACTTTAATATGCCCATACCATATATGTTACGTATATAACGGTTGGCGCGCGGTTGCAACAGAGTTTAAACCCTGGCCCGTGGATGTATGGTCATTGCATATGGCCATGGTATATATGCGCGCGGGTTATGTTTTGTTAAGCCACGGTTTTTATGGTTTACATGTGACCATGTATGGAGCGCGGGGGGAGTTAAACAGTTGTAACGACTTAACCACTTTTTTCCAATGCGCGCGGTCACATGACCTTCATACGCCGAGGTGCTGGGTTTTCATGCTTAAATTTGCATGTGAGCCAGGTTCAAACAACAAGGGTGCAATTTGTAGATGCAGAGACAACAAGCTTGAAGGGGAAGACTTCCAGGAGGCCTAACGTCTTCGTTTTTTGACCGATTGAGGTGCCAAAAGAGCCCAGACAAGGGTTTTTGGATGCTCTGAAGCCATTGGAGCAGTCGGTTTGTCAGTTTGAGCATTGTAAGACATGTTTTTGAGCACTTTGAGAAATTAGTAATAATGATCCATTGGAAGATGGACCAGGAGATGTAGCCCAAGAGAGGGGTGAACTCCTTTATCAAATTGTTGTGTTTATGTGCTTATGTTCATTGATTATGTTGTTGTCTATGTGTAATTTGCATGAGTAATCCTTTAATCTATGTGTTGAAAACTGATCCTTTTGCTTTAAACACATAACATCTATATTGCAAATAATTTCAAGTATTTCAAGTCTTCTTCAATTTTAGATCACATATCTTGGCATAATGAAATATTTTTTGGGGGATTGAGGTTGACCAATCAAGAAAAGGGATTTTTTTATATCAGCAAAAGTATGCAACACACATCATCAAAAGATTATGCATGGAAGACTGCAGAAACTCTTATACCCCTAGGCACAAAATTCAACAATCAAGATGAAGTCCCTCCAATAGATTCTACCTTGTACGAAATTTTAGTAGGTAGTTTGTTGTATCTTACAACAACTAGGCCTGATATTGTGTATGCAACCAATTTTGTTTCCAGGCTCATGGAATCCCCCAAATAGTCTCACTGGAAGATGGAGAAAATGATTCTGAGACATGCACTCTCAATTTTGGCTTATGGTACACTCAGTTTGAAGATAATCGTCTCTCTGGTTACACATATAGTGATTTTGCAGGTAGCCTAGATGACCGAAAAAACACCTCAGGACATGCTTTTCACTTGGGCACAAACTTGATTTATTGGGAATCAAAGAAGCAACCCATTGTTTCAATATCTTATGCATAGGCAAAGTATGTCATTGCTACGTCAACTTCGTGTCAAGCTGTGTGGCTGCGAATACTATTGAATGATATGTCACATACAGAAAATGAGCCAACTCCTATTTTTTGTGACAACACTTTAGGAATTGATTTATCCAAAAACCATGTGTTTCAAAAGAAAAGCAAGCACATTAACACTCGTTTTCACTTCATATGTGAGCTAGTCAATAATAGTGACATCACATTTCAATTTTGTCGCTCACAAGATCAACTCACAGAAATTTTTACAAAGCCACTAGGAAGAACCGTTTTTTAATTTTAGAGATAACACTTGGGCATTATCAGTGCTGATGTTTTTAAGTGTTGAGTTTAAGAGGGAGTGTTAGTTATAACTGTAAATGTGACTATATTACGAGTCTGTTAGGATTTCTTGTTTTGTTTCTTATCTTCTTGATTTTCTCGAATTTATTTAGCTAAGATCTTTTCCCTTAATGAAATGTACTTTACGCTATGCACTCTTCACTTTCTTGTTCCCAATTATGTCTTCTTGTATTATCTTATTTGTTTCTCATTTTCTCATAAACAATATTTTTTCATTGGTATAAAGTCCATTTCTATACACCATGTATTTGTTAATAGTTATAATATATATGTATAGATCTATTTTTTGTTTGTAATATGGAGGACTTATTGGTTGTGGTCAGGGCTACCCGGTGGACCATAGCTACTTCACCAGAAGGGTTAAGTGTTATGTTCCACTGAAAATTTTGTGGTTGCACAAGAGGATATTGATTGCTCTATTAAAGAAGATTCATGCATAAACAAAAGAGATGCTTTCTATTTAAAGATTGTGGCAATCGTTTCTATTCTTGTGGCGGTGCCACCCCTGTATGTTTGCACTTGTCTTGGTAAATTTGTTGGGTATTAATGGTGCTACAAAGTCATGAAATATTTTCCAATGGGATTATAAGGGGGACGAGAGTACGATCTTGTGAGCGTAAAGGAGTACTTAGACAGAGCACTCAATTTTATTCGACATGACAATTGACGTCCTCGCTTATTTTGTCCTTTCGAGCATGGTATCATTCCCAAGGATGTCCTCCTCCTGCTTTTCTTACCAGATAAGGTCCAACTACCTTCCATCCAGTGGTGTAAGCATTCAAACTAACATCATCCTAATCTGGTCTAAACTGAGGATATCTTCTCAACTCATGATAATTTTTGTCATTCATACACAATAACAATAATCAAATGATTACAAAATTTTGTTTGTTGTTCTTTCCTTACCAAGTCTTCTGTGGATGTCTATCATCTTTTTGTATACAAACTAAAGTGAAGAATAGGAGGAAATTATAAATGGATTACCCGTTGCTCCAGACTAGTAAACAAAGAGGTTTCCAAAACTCTAGGGTATCTTATCTCATGGTAAAGAATTTTACCCACCTTTGCAATGCATTTGCCCTGTTGTCATTTGAATTGGGTATGTTTTGTATGCTTAACTGATAATTGATAGCACTTTGGTCAACATCGCCCTTTTAAACAATCTTGCAATACCAAATGAAAGCCTTCGTTTGTCCAAGACATAAAAGATTGAAATTTGAAGGGTTAGCCAACTTCTAGACCAAGTATTAGTATTCTTAATTTGGGTGATTTTGTTGCATAGTTTTGTTTTATGAGCTCTTTCTTTAAAAAAGTGTACATGAATGGATGGGACATGCTTGTCTTGCATCATCAAACTCTTGAAGAGTAATATTTTTAAGTGCCTGTTCCCATTTAGTAAGCAAGAAAAATTTGCATGGCTCGAATTAGGTATGCCTATTCTGTTGTTTCATCTCTGGCAAGGTAGATCTGTTTAGTGAAAATATGGATAGACTTACACTTATTGGAAATGACCAGAATTAATAGAATTTTAATCAGAGATGGATTTTTAATGGACACAATTTTATATGCTCAAAATATTCTTAGTAATTACATTAAATGAAAGGCTGTGATTTAAGCATTAACTTCCTTATATGAAAAAATATGTCCTTTTGTCATTAAAAAAAGTGAAAAAATATGTCCTTTTGTCATTAAAAAAGAGTGATTAACAATGAAAATTCACTTTAAATCAAAATCAAAGTGTTTTACTAGCTTTATTTCTTTTATATAATTTGATTTTTCAGTGCATTTAGGTTTTTTACCATAAAGTGGTGCTCTGCATTTTACCTTGTGTCGGCTCTATGAGGTGTTCATTCCTCTCTGAGTAGGGTGTTTTTACTTGATAGTTCTGCATGCTAACGCACCGTGGGTGAGTGATCCACCTTCTCTCTATGGGTTTTTACTTCGAGTATACCTACTCGTACCAACTTGTTTTTATTAGATGGTTTTTTACTTGGAGTATACCTACTAGTACCAGCTTATTTTTATTAGATAGATATTTCTTTTATGGTGCTTATTTTTTTACTCGCTCAGTCACTGCAAATGTGTCTTTTTACTTCTCCTCATTTTTCATTTAGCACTCCCAAGCAGTTTCTATTTCTTCCCTTTACCAACTTGTTTTTATTAGATAGTTATTTCTTTTACGATGCTTAGTTTTTTACTCGTTCAGTCACTGTGAATGTGTCTCCTCATTTTACATTTAGCACTCCCAAGTAGTTTCTATTTATTCCCTTTGAGGAAGGCAACACCATAGAGAAGCAACATCAATGAGGTAGTTCAAACATGTTAGTAAATGTTTGGTTTGGAAAGTTGTTTGGTTTAGCTTTCTGATTATACATGATACCCACCTTTAACTTTTAAAATCATTTTAGTCAAAAATACATTGAACAGATATTACTCTCTCATATTATTTCATATTTGGATTCAGTCTTAGATCAATTAAGATTTCATATTTGGGTGGGGCTCTTTGTCAAATTTGACAAATGTTGATTCCATTTTTTGCTACTATCAAGGTTTCTATAGTCACATTTGTTAATATTTTCCATTACACCAAAACCCACAGGTGTTAGTAAACTTCCAAATCAACAATATCATCTTGAGTGGGAGGTTAGTCCCATGTTCCCAGCGTAGCGGTTAGTCCACAAGAGGTGCGATGGTTAGTCCAACACCCCCCCTCCGAGGCTCTGATACCATGTTAAGATTTGTCGTTACACCAAAACTGGCAGGTGTTAGTAAACTTCCAAATCAACAACATCACCTTGAGTGGGCGGTTAATCCCATATTCTCAGCTTGATGGTTAGTCCACGAGAGGTGTGGCGGTTAGTCCAACAACATTAAAAAATATTGTGCAACGTCCTAAACCCTAACCGTAATCCTAACCCTAATCAAGCGTCTTTCTTAATAATGATAATACCTTACCCTATATTAATATAGTCAACATATGTGTTCTTCCATTTTCATACTCTTTGAAGAAACAATGGTGAAACCTATAGTTGAATACTTGGCTAATGCATTGAAGAGACAGACCTTCGGACATTCAATTTAACACTACTCGACCATGGCTATGCCTATAACAATTGGATTTTCCTTTTGTTTTGTCGATTCTTTCAGTGGCTGGTTATGTAAACAAGGCCATCAATATGAATGCTTGTTGAATAGGTACCTAATACAATTTAGTTAGATAAAGAAAAGAAATTAATATCTATTACCATTGGTTTTTTTTTTAGAAAATGAAACTTGAATCAAGCCTATTCATGCAAAACAAAAGTTCAAATTTTAATGTTTCAATTTTTGAAGTTAAAATTGTTATTGTGTTAAAACTTTTTTTTGTTTAATTATTTAATTTTTAGGTTTTTTTTAATGTTTCCATTTTTTTAGTTTAAATTTTATTGTTATGATTTTATTTGATATTAATTATATTTTTCACCTTTCAAAAATAAATGATGCTTCATAAAAGTATCTTAACCATATTTAATGATATGGTTGTGTTAGCTATACATAATAATGACACAATATAATCAACTTCTTTGCTACAATAAATTAATATTAATAAATTTTCACAAAACTTTTCAACAAAGACATTACTACTACAATAACACTTGTTTAAGTTGGGTACTTTCTTTTTTATATGCAAACATATAAACACATATAGAAACATGGTGGTGAATTAATTAATATCAAATCATTAGTTTTATTTTTTTAAAGCTAAAGAAAATAGATATGGTAAGTTCATACAAACATAGGGGAAGTTGCAGAACGACCACCATGAAAAGTGGTCCACATACCTACAATATTTCCATCTCAACATCAATTATAAAACATGGAGCACAAAGCATGTTGTTGACTGCCTTAGTCGCACCCCGGTTGGTGCAGTCACCACAGTGCTCCATTCCAGTGGGCATGAGGCATTTGAATGGCCCCAACTTTATCAACGTGAGTTTGACTTCGCCACCACCTATCATCCCTTGGGTACAAGAGTGAATGTCACTGAATTTCACATCCAGGATGGACTATTATGCCATCTGGGCCACCTTTCTTTTCCCACAAGAGAGCATGAAAACCTGATTTGGGAGGCTCACTACAGTCGAATGGAAGGACATTTTGGCATGGAGAAAACTATGGCCATTATACAAAAACATTTTTATTGGCCAAAACTTCGACAAGACGTCAACAAGTATATCATATCTTACACTACCCATGCCATTTCTGAGCCATCCATTAAGAAGCAAGGCGTATACACCCCTCTTCCTACCCCCAAGAGGCCTTGGGAATCCATGTCGATGGATTACATGTATGGCCTTCCATCCACCAAGCAAGAAAATGATTGTGTATTTTTGGTGGTTGATTAGTTTTCGAAGATGGCCATTATCACAGCCTGCAAGAATACCATCATAGTGGAAGATACTGCCAATCTCTTCTTCGAATCGGTGTGGGTCCTTTTTTGGATACCATAGACCATCACCTCAGATCAGGACAACAGGATCCTCAACACATTTTGGTCAATTCTATGGTCATTTTTGGACACCAAGCTCACTAAATCCATTACTTTTCACCCCTAAACCGATGGCCAGACAAAGGTTGTTAAGCAGATGATTATGCACATCCTGCTCATGTAAAATTATAAGCATCTGCCTACATGGGATGAGAGTCTTCCCTATGTTCAACACAACTACAAAAAGGCTCTCCATAGCTCCACCAACCATAGCACATTTCAGGTGGGATTTAGATTCCCGCCCTTAGGTCCCATTGATGTTGCACTACTCCTTGCAACCACACAAGCATAATATTCCCATGTTCAATCTGAGGCCGACAAAGCCACCAAATCCATTGAGCGGATTCAACACATCTTCCAACAGGTCCATGAGATTTTTCATAAATCCAATGATAAGAACAAGCAGTGTCATGATCAACACCAGGTACCACACCAGTTTCAGGTGGGAGACAAGGTTTGGTTACATTTGCAGAAAGAGCGCCTTACAGGGCCCCATCGGAAGCTTCACCCACTTCACTATGGGCCTTACACTATCACCAAGGTTGTGCGTAGCAATTCTTTTGAGCTCAACACTCCACCCTTCCTTGGCTTGCACCCAGTGTTCAATGTGGACCTCCTTCGGCCACATTTTCCACCATTTTTGTACACCTTAGAGATCGCAGATCAGTTGACACCAACATAGATCAACCCTGACTGCATGGAACATGAATCCACTGATCAGATAGTGGACACATATGTCAAGGGCACTCGTTGTTAGAAAATAATAGGTGTGCTCGTTTAACCATAGACAATATAGCAATATTGTCACCCAACCATGGGCCGAAGCCACCCCCGAGCACCTTAACCTTGACAGAGAATAATTTTGGAATCAAACCTTAGGCCTAATAGTCAATCAAGGTAGCGTATCACTCTCCAAAGTTATCATACCAAGAAGAAAGTCCAAACCATAACCAAGAGAAAGTCCAAGCCTAAACGGAAAATAAAAGTTGCAGTAGTTGCAACTATAGCTACTCTCTAGACTTGTGCACTTACTAAATTTCTACAGTGCACACTCTTAAATTTATGCAACTGCAATTTGTTTCTGTCAAATGATATCCGGTGTCCTGTATTTATACTACTCCTCCCTAGCTTCCTGGGCCGACTTCTCATTCTGGAGGCTAAAAAATCAATATCAAATATTTCCTTTAGTCGACTTGTCTTCTAGGGTTATGTCCAATGCTTTAGGGTTTCTTCTTACTTCCCGGAATATTCTATTCTTGTCAAGGTTACATGTGGAGGTTAATACCTCCTGTATCTACCATAATATCAACACTCCCTTCTATCTAGGGAGGTATTGAAGGAAATGATCTTGAGCACAAACATACCATTCAATCGGTAACATCATCATAGCCATACAAACTATCTCATGATTAGATCATGAGCACCATAATCACTATCAATATCATCTGATAGCATCAACTACATCATCTCTCGAAGCCATACTCCATATGATTAATCAATCATGATGTTAAATAATTCAGTCACTCCATAGAGTGATACAAGAATCATTCTTCTAATCCGTACATATGTCCTAGAAGAATAACTATTCCAACAGATGTAGGAAGCCACACCATGGGCTACAAGGACTATTCTTCTAATCTAGACATACGCCCTAGAAGAATTAATTTCCTAGACCATTTTCTCTTTGGATAATGTCTTTCCATCATCACATTCACTATCCATCTAGTTGATATTCATTTTCAACACTATTTGATAGTCTACATGGTAATCAGGACAATGTCATTCAATAGAACACAATTGTGTCTATCCATAGTAGTACACAACTACTATCCAGTGGTACACAACCACCCCAAGTAGCACGTGGCTACTTAATCAACCACACATATTCACAATGAGTGGAACACATCCACCACAGTAGCATACATCTATTGTCCAAAGACATACAGTCTCCATAGCAATCATATGATCGGATATCAACCTACATAAAATAATATCATGATATAAACTGAGTCATCTGGGCCATTCTTCCACTCACATTTGTGAGATTTGGAAGATCATCTATCCTCATAATGAAAAACAACATCCATGGGCTATCTATACTATTCTTCTCAAATATAAAAGAATAATTTTCCTTGATTCCTGAGCCTTGACCATTCACCTAACTGGGCCATTCCTCTGGCACTAGTCATAGTGCAACCTAGAGAGAATGAGTCTGCCCTAGGGAATGCCTATCCTTGGTTGTTGAACCTGGACCATTCACTTAACTAGGCCATTCCTCCATCACTAATCATTGTGCAACCTGGATAGAATTAGTCTTACCTAGGGAATGACTATCCAGATCATTTCCTAATGGAAATGACTGTCTTGCACCAACCTCCAAAACAGACCATTCTTCAAAACTTCTCACAATTATGAACTTCGAAAGACTGACTTCCTGACGAGGTAGAACATTCTAATTTACCACTACTTAGAGTGACTTCCAAGAAGAATGACCATCCTAGACCATTCCCCCACAATGTTCACAAAGGGAATTGTTGTCTATGCTACATCAACAATCTATCAAACCATTTTCATTACCAAAATGATTGTCCAATCTGGACCATTTTACGAACTAGAAAATACCTGTCCATCAGAAATCTCAAACCACTTTCTGAACTGGAAAGGAACTACTCAGCCTGGACCATTTTTCGAACTGAAAAAATGATTGTCCATAAATCAATAACACATCAGTGCTCCCTCCCAACATGGGAGTAATCTCTTCCTTTTTCAATAAGGAATTGGTCTCCACGAGCCCCAACTTGTTTCTTAAGTATGCAAACTTTTTCATCCTGGCCAGAGGCTTTACCAAAATATATGTTATTTACTCATCTATGGAGATATATTGGAGAAATACTTCTCTTTTCTGGATTTCATCATGGATAATGTAATCCTTGATCTCAATGCACTTCAGTCTGTCATGGAACATTGTTTTTCTCTGAAGGCTTCATATAGCTCTGATGATTGCAATATATCATAGTTGAATTCATCACTTATGTTTCCTTCTAGCTCGTGACATCATGTTAAGGCTCAAACTGAAACATATCCAAATACAACTTCTTATTTCATCATGAGAGTTTTCCATGGATTAGCAATCCATCATCCCAGACTTCTGAGTAACTATTCTGATACACTATCTCTTTCATAGAATGTTTTCACCACGCTTATGTTGTATATGAGATACTATACATCAAGTTGTTTAAATCCATAGAAGAACTTCTTACATCTACATACATGGGTCTCTTTCTGGTGTAAGCTTCTTTCTCACTTTCTTTATTGGGGAGAAAAGTCTTTTACATGTAAACTCCAATCCATGGATACTACAAGAGGCATATCTGGAACAAGTTGTCATCATAGTCTTCTCCCTCCTTCTAAAAGAACCTCTAAATATTTCAATGCTTCCATTCATAAGTATTTTTCACACCGTTCTTTATCATAAATTCCATTTCTTATGTTCTATTGTTTCTTAGTGAGTTCAAACTAAGTTGATAGTCTTTTGTGATTCTTGGTATAATAATTGGTTATTCTGGCTTTTTCTTTCTTTCTTGGAATCTTCATGTTCTTCCTCATGTTTCTCTTTAGATCTTGGGTCCATGGAGTCTTCTATAGATTCCATGCCCTAAATATTCCAACTTCTTCCTTTCATCATAGGATCATGGATGTAGATGAACAACCAAGGATACTTTTAAGGCTTCTTTTAAAAGAAGACTTCTTCTAAAGTCAAATTGAACATGTTCTTCTTTTCATGGGAACATGGATAGATACTTCATAATCCTCAATGGATCATATTATTTAGGATTAGCTCCCTCCTAATCCTTGCTTCATGCATGAATGCATGCTCTTCTTTTGGAGTTCTGTAATTATCTCCCTCCATCTAAGATAGTCCACGCTTGTGTATGAATTCTTATTGCCTTCTGCAAGGTGTCACAAGTCTTTTTCTAATTTCCTCTGTTTTGACTTCTTCTGGTTCTCTTCAGGTTTGATTCTGATTTCATCTTATCTGGCAGTTGTTACTTATATAATAGCTTCCACAGGAATTGTTATCAAATATTGTCAACATGCTTCATATTTTTCATGTGTATTGCTTGACTTATAGGCATTGTGATAGTAATCCTTATCTTGTTATTATTCCATAGGTGTTATTTCACTGACCATCTTATCTTCTAAGAAATAGATATATAGGAACTATGTAAACATGGTATGTACAAGGACTATGTTACAGAAGAATAATGTTACCTTGACTAGAAGAAGAAATATGCTTCATCTTGTTTGAATTTCTTTTAGGGCTCCTTTTCTTTGGCAATTGTTGCTTCGTGTGTTTCCTTCATTTTCTTTAAATTAGGACAATGACTCTTGTAGTGACCATATTTTCAACAGTTGAAGCATTGTGTTTTTGACATATCCTTCTCTTGATTTCATTTCTTCCTTGAGTCAAACTTCTTCTTATTCCTGAATTTCTTGAACTTTGTTGTGTAGGTTTGATCATCATCTTTCCTTTGGATTCTCTCTTTTTTGATAATCCTTGATTCTTATTGTGCACAACAAGTCCATGCTTTCTTGTGTTCATGCTTGTGAAAATGCATCCCATGTCTTGGGAAGACCATCGAGTACTATATTTACCAGTTCCTTCTCTGAAATGATTTCTTCAATAGCCTGTAGTTGATCTCTTAACTGAGAGATTCTCACAAGGTATGATGTTATGTTGTCATCATCATTCATTTTCATGTCACAGGGCTCATTCTTCAGACTCATTACTTTTCCAATGTTTTTGATTGAGAAGAGGTTAGTTATGGCATCGTACATATTCTTAGATGAGTCAATATGAGATATGTAGGGTATCAAGTGGTCTTTTACAGAGTCCACTATGATACTCATGGCATTGATGTCATTGTCTTTGAACTTCTCCATAACTGCAAAGTTCTGAGGTTCCTTCTCTTTTCCTTCTTCAAACTATGGTTCCACAATATTTCCTTTCACGATATCCAACACTTTATTCTTGGAAAGGATGAGATCAATCATTTTTTTCCATGCTCTGAAGTTAGAAACCCCTTCTAACTTGTTTTCTGACTTCATAGACTAGGTCATGACTTCTTTGAATTGGTCAATCTTTGACTTTGACCAAAAACTCAAACTTGACGTCTTAGCTTGCTGAGAGTACCAGGAGGTGCGCTAGGTTAGGGTGCACTAGGCTATCCAAAAATTAGGTCAATATCTTCACTTAAGTTGCCTCAGCAAGAGGGTTAGGGTTTCATTGTTGCAGCAAAAAATTTGACTACAAATTCAACTGTAACTAAGCAAATCCTCCCAATCTATCTTCCAATGGTTAGATTGTCCGAAGATAGTGTGGGCCCATAACCTGTTAGAAGATAATAGGTGTCCTCGTTTAACCATAGACAATATAGACGTATTGTCACCCAACCATAGGCCGAAGCCACCCCCGAGCACCTTAACCTTGACAGATAATAATTCTGGAATCAAACCCTAGGCCTAGTATCCAATCAAGGTAGCATATCACTCTCCAAAATTATCATACCAAGTAGAAAGTCCAAACCATAACCAAGAGAAATTCCAATCCTAAACTGAAAATACAAGTTGCAGTAGAAATAGCTGCAACTACTCTCCAGACTTGCACACTTACTAAATTTATACAGTACGCACTCTTAAATTTATGCAGTTGTGAGTTGTGTCTATAAAATGAGCTATGGTATCCTTTATTTATACTAATCCTCCTTAGCTACCTGGGATGACTTCTCATTCTATAGGCTAAAAACTCAATATCAAATATTTCCTTTAGTCGACTTGTCTTCTAGGGTTATGTCCAATGCTTTAGGGTTTCTTCTTGATTCCCAGAATATTCTATTATTGTTAGGGTTACAAGAGGAGGTTAATACCCCCTGCAACTACCATAATATCAACACTCGCTAGCAAGGGATCTAAATTTACCGGGTTGTCAAAACAGGGTATCTCCTACACCAAGGCAAGTGGCTCACCTAGGGCCAATTTCAGCAGAATTTTCCTCACCTAATGGGGGCACTAAATGCAATGTAGACCATTTATTCCTAAGGGGGGAGGACTAATCCAGGTGGATATTGGTGGCCACCCACCTATTCCAAATGGATCCTCTTGACAGTTTTTAGTTCAACATGTTCTTCTGTAATTCATTGTAATTGTGGGTTCTACACTTCCATGGTTTTCTGAAGCCCTACAAAGCTTCCAAGTGGATATTGGTGGCCACCCACCTAATCCAACTGGATTAGTTTGGAATTTTTCATGTTAGTACATCTTTTTGTACTTCCAGGGCCATTTTGGGGCCCTAAACAATGTTTTTTTGGCTTTCCACAGTCAAATTGTAGATTGAGTCAAATTTTGATGGAATAATGTCTATTTATTAAAAATATCTTTCCAACGGGCTATCATGTACCTAAAACAGAGGTTGTATGCAAAATTTATGACCTTGGGAAGTTGAGGTACGAACTTACCCATCAGGGCCCACATGACTTTTGTCGTTTCATCTCCTAGGGTTAGGTTTTTGGATGTCTAGGGTTTTGGCATTCATGAGTAATGTTAAAAAGGCCTATGGAGCCTCATTGTAATCATTATTCTCAGATGGATGCATGTATAAATGACATATCTTCTCAGAGATAGCTACTGCCATTCGAGCAGGTTTTTTTCATTTCTGCAATTTTACAGTTTCAGCCTATTTCATTTATTCAATAGAAGTTATTGTTCACTAGATATATGTTTTTGGTCTTTGTATCTCTGTGTTATTGTATTCAGTCTGTTATTCCTTTCGTTCTGCTCATAAATCCATATCAATGATAGTCAGCTGCCAATTTCCAAAATGAAGAAGAATAAATCCAAGATGACATTGAAGCAGAACCGAGTCAAAATGAAACATATTTGGAGCAACGAGCCAAGGAAGAAGCTCCATATCCATCACTATCTGACAACAAGAAAGGTCATGATGAAATTTCTAATTTGTAAGACTATATGAGACTAAGACCAGCAGACATGTTATGTGTTGTCATTGTATTTAATCCATTTCTCCATTAAGAGGGAGTGTTAGAGAATAATGGAGAAATGCCATAGTTATGAAATTGTTAGAACCAAATTCTATTGTATTCCAGTTTAGTCTTTGGATCAAATTGGTATGCAGAATGTGAGCATAGTCTCACTTGAGTGAGCCCTTGTGTCCTCACTATTATTGTGTGGTTGATCTCTATTTATGATTTTTAATTCCTTTATCCTTCTCTCTCTCTC
>JASDQU010102732.1:74030-87576 GCA_032191745.1 Picea mariana | reverse complement strand
CTTGTGTGCATGTGAAAATCGGGGTTTTAGATTCGGGTAGAAGGTTAAAAGTTAAGTCTTGAGGGTCATGATCTGCGTATAAGCTTAGAGCCCTAGCTTATTAGTCCATAGGGTAGAATACCCAACAACAAGAAGGTGCAACTACCTTCCATCTAGTGGTGTAAGCATTCAAAATAACATCATCTTAATCAGGTCTAAACTGAGGATATCTTCTCAACTCATGATAATTTTTGCCATTCATACACAGTAACAATAATCAAATGATTACAAAATTTTGTTTGTTGTTCTTTCCTTACCAAGTCTTCGGTGGATGTTTCTCATCTTTTTGTATACAAACTAAGTGAAGAATAGGAGGAAATTATAAATGGATTACCCGTTGCTCCAGACTAATAAACAAAGAGGTTTCCAAAACTCTAGGGTATCTTATCTCGTGGTAAAGAATTTTACCCACCTTTGCAATGCATTTGCCCTACTCTCATTTGAATTGGGTATGTTTTGTATGCTTAACTAATAATTGATAGCACTCTGGTCAACATCATCCTTTTAAGCCTTCGTTTGTCCAAGACATAAAAGATTGAAATTTGAAGGGTTAGCCAACTTCTAGACCAAGTATTGGTATTCTTAATTTGGGTGATTTTGTTGCATAGTTTTGTTTTATGAGCTCTTTCTTTAAAAAAGTGTACATGAATGGATGGGACATGCTTGTCTTGCATCATCAAACTCTTGGAGAGTAATCTTTTTAAGTGCTTGTTCCCATTTAGTAAGCAAGAAAAACTTGCATGGCTTGAATTAGGTATGCCTATTCTATTGTTTCATCTCTGGCAAATTAGATCTGTTTAGTGAAAATGTGGATAGACTTGCACTTATTGGAAATGGCCAGAATTAATGGGCTTTTAATCAGAGATGGATTTTTAATGGACACAATTTCATATGCTCAAAATATTCTTAGTAATTACATTAAATGAAAGGATGTGATTTAAGCATTAACTTCCTTGTATGAAAAAATATGTCCTTTTGTCATTAAAAAAAAGTGATTAACAATGAAAATTCACTTTAAATCAAAATCAAAGTGTTTTACTAGCTTTATTTCTTTTATATAATTTGATTTTTCAGTGCATTTAGGTTTTTTACCATAAAGTGGTGCTATTCATTTTACCTTGTGTCGGCTCTATGAGGTGTTGATTCCTCTCTGAGTAGGGTGTTTTTACTTGATAGTTTTGCATGCTAACGCACCGTGGGTGAGTGCTTCACCTTCTCTCTATGGGTTTTTACTTGGAGTATACCTACTCATACCAACTTGTTTTTATTATATGGGTTTTTACTTGGAGTATACCTACTCGTACCAACTTATTTTTATTAGATAGATATTTCTTTTACGGTGCTTAGTTTTTTACTCGCTTAGTCACTGCAAATGTGTCTTTTTTACTTCTCCTCATTTTACATTTAGCACTCCCAAGCAACTTCTATTTCTTCCCTTTACCAACTTGTTTTTATTAGATAGTTATTTCTTTTACGATGCTTAGTTTTTTACTCGCTCAGTCACTGTGAATGTGTCTCCTCATTTTACATTTAGCACTCCCAAGCAGTTTCTATTTCTTCCCTTTGAGCAAGGAAACACCATAGAGAAGCAACATCAATGAGGCAGTTCAAACATGTTAGTAAATGTTTGGTTTGGAAAGCTGTTTGTTTAGCTTTCTGATTATACATGATACCCACCTTTAACTTTTAAAATCATTTTAGTAAAAAATACATTGAACGGATATTACTCTCTCATATTATTTCATATTTGGATTCAGTCTTAGATCAATTAAGATTTCATATTTGGCTGGGGCTCTTTGCCAAATCTCACAAATGTTGATTCCATTTTCTGCTACTATCAAGGTTTCTATAATCACATTTGTTAAGATTTTCCATTACACCAAAACCCGCAGGTGTTAGTAAACTTCCAAATCAACAATATCATCTTGATTGGGAGGTTAGTCCCATGTTCCCAGCGTGGCGATTAGTCCACGAGAGGTGCGACGGTTAGTCCAACACCCCCCCTCCGAGGCTCTAATACCATGTTAAGATTTTCCATTACACCAAAACCCACAGGTGTTAGTAAACTTCAAAATCAACAACATCACCTTGAGTGGGTGGTTAATCCCATATTCCCATCTTGATAGTTAGTCCACGAGAGGTGTGGCGGTTAGTCCAACAACATTAAAAAATATTGTGCAATGTCCTAAACCCCAACCGTAATCCTAACCCTAATCAGGCGTCTTTCTTACTAATGATAAGACCTTACCCTATATTAATCTAGTCACCATATGTGTTCTTCCATTTTCATACTCTTTGAAGAAACAATGGTGAAACCTATAGTTGAATACTTGGTTAATGCATTGAAGAGACAGACCTTTGGACATTCAATTTAACACTACTCGACCATGGCTATGCCTATAACAATTGGGTTTGTCTTTTGTTTTGTCAGTTCTTTCAGTGGTTGGTTATGTAAACAAGGCCATCAATATGAATGCTTGTTGAATAGGTACCTAATACAATTTAGTTAGATAAAGAAAAGTAATTAATATCTATTACCATTGATTGTTTTTTTTTAGAAAATGAAACTTGAATCAAGCCTATTCATGCAAAACAAAAGTTCAAATTTTAATGTTTCAATTTTTGAAGTTAAAATTGTTATTATGTTAAAACTTTTTTTTGTTTAATTATTTAATTTTTAGGTTTTTTTTAATGTTTCCATTTTTTTAGTTTAAATTTTATTGTTATGATTTTATTTGATATTAATTATATTTTTTACCTTTCAAAAATAAATGGGGATTCATAAAAGTATCTTAACCATATTTAATGATATGGTTGTGTTAGTTATACATAATAATGACACAATATGATCAACTTCTTTGCTACAATAAATTAATATTAATAAATTTTCACAAAACTTTTCAACAAAGACATTACTACTACAATAACACTTGTTTAAGTTGGGTACTTTCTTTTTTATATGCAAACATATAAACACGTATAGAAACATGGTGGTGAATTAATTAATATCAAATCATTAGTTTTGATTTTTTAAAGCTAAAGCAAATAGATATGGTAAGTGATATTCACTAGGCATTAATTAGTTTTCTTTTTTTTAAGCTAAAGCAAATAGATATGGTAAGTGATATTAACTAGGCATTAATGTGCCCTCTTGAATCTATCTATTGAATAGTGGATAATGTAATTTTCAGATAGGAAAGGTTGGTGGTTGGTGGTTGGTGGATG
Organism: Picea mariana; assembly: GCA_032191745.1. Lineage (NCBI taxonomy): Eukaryota > Viridiplantae > Streptophyta > Pinopsida > Pinales > Pinaceae > Picea > Picea mariana. Next base: position 84,312 of record JASDQU010102732.1, on the reverse strand, counting down.
ATCTCCCCTCCACCAGAGAGGTTGTTCGTGGAATACGGTGTAGCTAACGAGTTCGCTTTTAAGGCAATGTATCGAGTGAAGTGATGTCAAAGAGATTTCCACTTAAAATTATTAAATGTTACCGGAGCATGATGTCGATCAATAAATGTTGATTGTTGCTTATAAATTCAAACGATCATGTGAAGTTTCATAGTATAAATGAAAAAGAAAAGTCATAGTTATGTTGATACATATCTTGAGACAATGTCATTGTTATGACTTGGATTAGCCCAAAGTGTTATTATTAGCATAGCTGTTAACTTGTGGCTGAGAATGCCGAAAGGGAGCGGTTGAGAACGCGTGTCCCCAATATACTTAGAACATGTGTCTCCAATATAAAACAAATGTTTGTGGTAATATGAAACGCTTGGCTGCATTAGGTTGATAAATGGAACGTGGCAATTACATATTCTTACAGTAATTGTTTAATGTGATTAGATAAATGTTAAAAAGTAAACATGTTAACAGATGCCTTGATAAATGCAAGAAAGTTATGAACAATAAATCTGATCCATTGATTTTGGAGGACGACTAAGAATATGCCAGCATCTTCAATGCATAGCCATCAGATTAGGGTTTAAGGTTAAATCAGGTTAAAAGATCATTAATTGTACCCATTGTCAATAGGTGTACGCCTTTCAGCGTAATAAAATTATGAATAAGAAAAAGATATATTATTAAAAAGATTATTACTTTGGAAAATAAAATCATCTTTTTATTATCATTAATATTAATAAAAATATATGTATTATAAAAATGAAAACAAACTCATTAATTTTATAATAAAATTGGTCCCCTGATGAGGTGACACATGGCAATAGTGTGCACTTGTCGACCACTAGAGAGGATATGAGAATAGTTAAGGCCCCTTGCCACCACCCTCCTCCCCTGTCAAGTCGTTATGTTGAGCATTCATAAGGCTCAGTGCGCTCGATCTTAATAGAGACTCAGGTTCAACTCCTTGGCATTGGTACGATACAACAAATACTCATTGATCCAACACTCATGGAAACTAAAGCCATCAACTCCTTCGTCCTCCTTCTCATCTCGTCCCGCGGGAGGTATTATTTATGGCATTTGGTCTCAGTTCACCATCTCATTCGGCTTGCTATGCAGCAGCTGGACCTTTTGATAACACCACATCCATAGCCCTACACCATCGACTGGCTTCACCAAGGACGAGATCTCCACATCAGCCAACAATTTTGTCTTCCCTACAGCATCAAGCCCTTCAAAGATGAGGTATTGTGTGATATTTCTCCCCTTGAATTTTGTGATTTTATTTTAGGCTAACCATATTTGTGGAAGTGACATGTTGTGTATGATTCTAGACCTCGCAGTGTTATTATTACTTTGGGTAGACAATTGTACAGGATACCAGAGGTAGCACCTTCTACTGCTATTTTTTAATCTCTACTAAGAAATGCAATAAGCTCATTTCATAGACCGAGAATTTCATCTTCTTTGTGATCCATGCTCGCAATAAGAAGAAGGTCACCACCACATTCGTGACCTCTACATAGAGCCTCTCTTTGTAGCAGAAGCAAGTGGACGGGATTGTGGAAGAGTACAGAGACATATTCTCCTCACCCACTGGGGTACCAACACACTGGAAAGTCCTTTGGCATGAACATTGTCCAACACTTGGGCTACATTATTAATGAGCATGGGGTACATGTGGATCCAACTAAGATCCAAGTCATTCATGACTAACCAACTCTGACCACACTAGTCGAGTTTCGAAGCTTCTTGGGAATTGCCAACTTCTACTGAAGGTTCGTGTTGGGATTCTCCCATATTGCATGGGTCCTTAGCCAAGTAACCAAGGGAGGTGGAAAGGCAAGTTTCGCATGGGGGGAGGAACAAGAACAATCATTTTATGATATGAAGCATCGCTTGTGCTCAACCCCAGTACTCTCCTTACCTGATCCGCAACAATCGTTTGAGATTGAGACTGATGCCTCTGACTATGCTGTAGGCATAGTTCTCACTTAGCATGGTCATCCAATAGCATACCATAGTGAGACACTCTCAGATATTGTCCAAAAATACCCTACCTATGACAAATAAATTCATTCCATTGCGCAAGCCTACCATCAATGGAAAAATTACATTATGGGAAAGGAGATAATCATTCACACTGATCATAAGCCTCTATAGTTCATACAAACATAGGGGAAGTTGCAGAACGACCGCCATGAAAAGTGGTCCACATACCTACAGTACTTCCATCTCAACATCAAGTATAAAACATGGAGCACAAAGCATGTTGCTAACTGCCTCAGTCGCCCTCCCGTTGGTGCACTCACCACAGTGCTCCATTCCAGTGGGCATGAGGCATTTGAATAGCCCCAACTTTATCAACGTGAGTTTGACTTCGCCACCACCTATCATCGAGTCTTGGGTACAAGAGTGAATCTGACTCAATTTCACATCCAGGATGGACTATTATGCCATTTGGGCCACCTTTCTTTTCCCACAAGAGAGCATGAAAACCTGATTTGGGAGGCTCACTACAGTCAAATGGAAGGACATTTTGGCGTGGAGAAAACTATGGCCATTCTACAAAAATATTTTTATTGGCCAAAACTTCGACAAGACGTCAACAAGTATATCATATCTTACACTACCCATGCCATTTCCGAGCCATTCATTAAGAAGCAAGGCTTATACACCCATCTTCCTACCCCCAAGAGGCCTTGGGAATCCATGTCGATGGATTACATGTCTGGCCTTCCATCCACCAAGAAGGAAAATGATTGTGTTTTTTTGGTGGTTGATTAGTTTTCGAAGATGGCCATTATCATAGCCTGCAAGAATACCATCATAGTGGAACATACTGCCAATCTCTTCTTCGAATGGGTGTGGGTCCATTTTTGGATACCATAGACCATCACCTCAGATCAGGACAGTAGGATCCTCAATACATTTTGGTCAATTCTATGGTCATTTTTGGACACCAAGCTCACTAAATCCATTGCTTTCTACCCCGATGGCCAGACAAAGGTTGTCAATCAGATGACTATGCACATCCTACTCATGTAAAATTATAAGCATCTACTTACATGGGATGAGAGTCTTCCCTATGTTCAACATAACTACAACAAGGCTCTCCATAGCTCCACCAACCATAGCACATTTCAGGTGGGATTTAGATTCCAACCCTTAGGTCCCATTGATGTTGCACTACCTCTTGCAACCACACAAGCAGAATATTCCCATGTTCAATTTGAGGCCAACAAAGCCACCAGATCCATTGAGCGGATTCAACACATCTGCCAACAGGTCCATGAGATTTTTCATAAATCCAATGATAAGTACAAGCAGTGTCATGATCAACACTAGGTACCACACCAGTTTCAGGTGGGAGACAAGGTTTGGTTACATTTGCAAAAAGAGCGCCTTACAGGGCCCCATCGGAAGCTTCGCCCACTTCGTTATGGGCCTTACACTATCACCAAGGTTGTGCATAGCAATTCTTTTGAGCTCAACACTCCACCCTTCCTTGGTTTGCACCCAGTGTTCAATGTGGACCTCCTTCGGCCACATTTTCCACCATTTTTGTACACCTTAGAGATCGTAGAACAGTTGACACCAACATAGCTCAACCCTGACTGCATGGAACAGGAATCCACTGATCAAATAGTGGACACATATGTCAAGGGTACTCGTTGTTAGAAAATAATAGGTGTGCTCGTTTAACCATAGACAATATAGCAATATTGTCACCCAACCATAAGCCGAAGCCACCCCCAAGCACCTTAACCTTGACAGAGAATAATTCTGGAATCAAACCTTAGGCCTAATAATCAATCAAGGTAGTGTATCACTCTCCAAAGTTAGCATACCAAGAAGAAATTCGAAACCATAACCAAGAGAAAGTCCAAGCCTAAACTGAAAATAAAAGTTGCAGTAGTTGCAGCTATAGCTACTCTCTAGACTTGTGCACTTACTAAATTTCTACAGTGCACACTCTTAAATTTATGCAATTGCGAGTTGTTTTTGTCAAATGATATCCGGTGTCCTGTATTTATACTACTCCTCCCTAGCTTCCTGGGCCGACTTCTCATTCTGGAGGCTAAAAAATCAATATTAAATATTTCCTTTAGTCGATTTGTCTTCTAGGGTTATGTCCAATGCTTTAGGGTTTCTTCTTACCTCTCGGAATATTCTATTCTTTTCAAGGTTACACGTGGAGGTTAATACCTCCTGTATCTACCATAATATCAACACTCCATTCTATCTAGGGAGGTATTGAAGAAAATGATCTTGAGCACAAACATACCATTCAATCGGTAACATCATCATAGCCATAGAAGCTATCTCATGATTAGATCATGAGCACCATAATCACTATCAATATCATCTGATAGCATCAACTACATCATCTCTCGAAGCCATACTCCATCTAATTAATAAATCATGATGTTGAATAATTCACTCACTCCATAGAGTGATACAAGAATCATTCTTCTAATCCGTACATATGTCCTAGAAGAATAACTATTCCAACAGATGTAGGAAGCCACACCATGGGCTAAAAGGACTATTCTTCTAATCTAGACATACACCCTAGACGAATAAATTTCCTAGACCATTTTCTCTCTAGAGAATGTCTTTCCATCATCACATTCACTATCCATCTAGTTGATAATCATTTTCAACACTATTTGATAGTCTACATGGTAATCAGGACAATGTCATTCAATAGAACACAACTGTGTCTATCCATAGTAGTACACAACTACTATCCAGTGGTACACAACCACACCAAGTAGCACATGGCTACTTAATAAGCCACACATATTCACAATGAGTGGAACACATCCACCACAGTAGAATACATCTACTGTCCAAAGACATACAGTCTCCATAGCAATCATATCATCTGATATCAACCTACATAAAATAATATCATGATATAAACTGAGTCATCTGGGCCATTCTTCCACTCACATTTGTGAGATTTGGAAGATCATCTGTCCTCATAATGAAAAAAAACATTCATGGGCTATCTGTACTATTTTTCTTAGATATAAAAGAATAATTGTCCCTGATTTCTGAGCCTAGACCATTCACCTAACTGGGCCATTCCTCCGGCACTAGTCATAGTGCAACCTAGAGAGAATGAGTTTTCCCTAGGGAATGCCTATCCCTGATTGTTGAACCTGGACCATTCACTTAACTGGGCCATTCCTCCAGCACTAATCATTGTGTAACCTGGCTAGAATGAGTCTTACCTAGGGAATGACTATCTGGACCATTTCCTAATGGAAATGACTATCTTGCACCAACCTCCAAAACAGACCATTCTTCGAAACTTCTCACAACTATGAACTTCGAAAGACTGACTTCCTGATGAGGCGGAACATTCTAATTTACCACTACTTAGAGTGACTTCCAAGAAGAATGACTATCCTAGACCATTCCCCCACAATGTTCACAAAGGCAATCATTGTCTATGCTACATCAACAATCTATCAAACCATTTTCATTACAAAAATGATTGTCCGATCTGGACCATTTTACGAACTAGAAAATACCTATCCATCAAAAATCTCAAACCACTTTCTGAACTGGAAAGGAACTGCTCATCCTAGACCATTTTTCGAACTGAAAAATGATTGTCCATAAATCAATAACACATCAGTGCTCCCTCCCAACATGGGAGTAATCTCTTCCTTTTTCAATAAGGAATTGGTCTCCATGAGCCCCAACTTGTTTCTTAAGTACGCAAACTTTTTCATCCTGGCCAGAGGATTTACCAAAATATATGTTATTTACTCATCTATGGAGATATATTGGAGAAATACTTCTCTTTTTTGGATTTCATCATAGAGAATGTAATCCTTGATCTCAATGCACTTCAGTCTGTCATGGAACATTGGTTTTCTCTGAAGGCTTCATATAGCTCTGATGATTACAATATATCATGGTCAAATTCATCACTTATGTTTCCTTCTAGCTCGTGACATCATGTTAAGGCTCAAACTGAAACATATCCAATTACAACTTCTTATTTCATCATGAGAGTTTTCCGTGGATTAGCAATCCATCATCCCAAACTTCTGAGTAACTATTCTGATACACTATCTCTTTCATAGAAAGTTTTCACCATGCTTATGTTGTATATGAGATACTATACATCAAGTTGTTTAAATCCATACAAGAACTTCTTATATCTGCATACATGGGTCTCTTTCTAGTGTAAGCTTCTTTCTCACTTTCTTTATTGGGGAGAAAAGTCTTTTACATGTAAACTCCAATCCATGGATACTACAAGAGGTATATCTGGAACAAGTTGTCGTCATAGTCTTCTCCCTCCTTCTGGAAGAACCTCTAAATCTTGCAATGCTTCCATTCATAAGTATTTTTCACACTGTTCTTTATCATAAATTCCATTTCTTATGTTCTATTGTTTCTTAGTGAGTTCAAACTAAGTTGATAGTCTTTTGTGATTCTCGGTATAATAATTGGTTATTCTGGCTTTTTCTTTCTTTCTTGGAATCTTCATGTTCTTCCTCATGTTTCTCTTTATCTCTTGGGTCCATGGAGTCTTCTATAGATTCCATGCCCTAAAGATTCCAACTTCTTCCTTTCATCATAGGATCATGGATGTAGATGGACAACCAAGGATACTTTAAGGCTTCTTTTCAAAGAAGACTTCTTCTAAAGTCAAATTGAACATGTTCTTCTTTTCATGGGAACATGGATAGATACTTCATAATCCTCAATGGATCATATTATTTAGGATTAGCTCCCTCCTAATCCTTGCTTCATGCATGAATGCATGCTCTTCTTTTGGAATTCTGTAATTATCTCCCTCCGTCTAAGATAGTCCATGCTTGTGTCTGCATTCTTATTGCCTTCTGCAAGGTGTCACAAGTCTTTTTCTAATTTCCTTTGTTTTGACTTCTTCTAGTTCTCTTCAGGTTTGATTCTGATTTCATCTTATCTAGCAGTTGTTACTTATATAATAGCTTCCACAGGAATTGTTATCAAATATTGTCAACGTGCTTCATCTTTTTCATGTGTATTGCTTGACTTATAGGCATTGTGCTAGTAATCCTTATCTTGTTATTATTCCATAGGTGTTATTTCACTGACCATCTTATCTTCTAAGAAATAGATATATAGGAACTATGTAAACATGGTATGTACAAGGACTATGTTACAGAAGAATAATGTTACCTTGACTAGAAGAAGAAATATGCTTCATCTTGTTTGAATTTCGTTTAGGGTTCCTTTTCTTTCGCAATTGTTGTTTCGTGTGTTTCCTTCATTTTCTTTAAATTAGGACAATGATTCTTGTAGCGACCATATTTTTAACAGTTGAAGCATTGTGTTTTTGACATATCCTTCTCTTGATTTCGTTTCTTCCTTGAGTCAAACTTCTTCTTATTCCTGAATTTCTTGAAGTTTGTTGTGTAGGTTTGATCATCATCTTTCCTTTGGATTTTCTCTTTTTTGATAATCCTTGATTCTTCTTGTGCACAAGAAGTCCAAAGTTATTCAAATGTGGGATACTCCTTTCTTGTGTTCATGCTTGCGAAAATGCATCCCATGTCTTGGGAAGACCATTGAGTACTATATTTACCAGTTCCTTCTCTGAAATGATTTTTTCAATAGCATGTAGTTGATCTTTTAACTGAGAGATTCTCACAAGGTATGATGTTATGTTGTCATCATCATTCATTTTCATGTCACAGGGCTCATTCTTCAGACTCATTACTTTTCCAATGTTTCTGATTGAGAAGAGGTTAGTTATGGCATCGTACATATTCTTAGATGAGTCAATATGAGATATGTAGGGTACCAAGTGGTCTTTTACAGAGTCCACTATGATACTCATGGCATCGATGTCATTGTCTTTGAACTTCTCCATAACTGCAAAGTTCTGAGGTTCCTTCTCTTTTCCTTCTTCAAACTATGGTTCCACGATATCTCCTTTCACGATATCCAACACTTTATTCTTGGAAAGAATGAGATCAATCCTTGTCTTCCATGCTCTGAAGTTAGGAACCCCTTCTAACTTGTTTTCTAACTTCATAGACTAGGTCATGACTTCCTTGAAATAGTCAATGTTTGACTTTGACCAAAAACTCAAACTTGACGTCTTAGCTTGCTGAGAGTACTAGGAGGTGCTCTAGGTTAGGGCGCACTAGGCTATCCAAAAATTAGGTCAATATCTCCACTTAAGGTGCCTCAACAAGAGGGTTAGGGTTTCATTGCTGCAGCAAAAAAATTTACTGCAACTTCAACTGTAACTAAGAAAATCCTCCCAATCTATCTTCCAGTGGTTAGACTGTCCGAATATAGTGTGGGCCTATAACCTGTTAGAAGATAATAGGTGTCCTCTTTTAACCATAGACAATATATAAATATTGTCACCCAACCATAGGCCGAAGCCACCCCCGAGCACCTTAACCTTGACAGAGAATAATTCTGGAATCAAACCCTAGGCCTAATAGCCAATCAAGGTAGTATATCACTCTCCAAAATTATCATACCAAGTAGAAAGTCCAAACCATAACCAAGAGAAATTCCAAGCCTAAACTGAAAATACAAGTTGCAGTAGCAATAGCTGCAACTACTCTCCAAACTTGCGCACTTACTAAATTTCTACAGTACGCACTCTTAAATTTATGCAGTTGTGTGTTGTGTCTATCAAATGAGCTATGGTATCCTATATTTATACTGCTCCTCCTTAGCTACCTAGGATGACTTCTCATTCTATAGGCTAAAAACTCAATATTAAATATTTCCTTTAGTCGACTTGTCTTCTAGGGTTATATCCAATGCTTTAGGGTTTCTTCTTGATTCCCAGAATATTCTATTCTTGTCAGGGTTACAAGAGGAGGTTAATACCCCCTGCAACTACCATAATATCAACACTCGTTAGCAAGGGATCCAACTTTATTGGGTTGTTAAGACAGGGTAGCTCCTACACCAAGGCAAGTGGCTCACCTAGGGCTAATTTCAGCAGAATTTTCCTCCCCTGATGGGGGCACTGAACGCAATGTAGACCATTTATTCCTAAGGGGGGAGGACTAATCCAGGTGGATATTGGTGGCCACCCACCTATTCCAAATGGCTCCTCTTGACAATTTTTAGTTCAACATGTTCTTCTGTAATTCATTGTAATTGTGGGTTCTACACTTCCAGGGTTTTCTAAAGCCCTACAAATCTTCCAGATGGATATTAGTGGCCACCCACCTAATCCAACTAGCTTAGTTTGGAATTTTTCATGTTAGTACATCTTTTTGTACTTCTAGGACCATTTTGGGGCCCTAAACAATGTTTTTTTGGCTTTCCACAGTCAAATTGTAGATTGAGTCAAATTTTGATGGCATAATGTCTATTTATTAAAAATATCTTTCCAACATGCTATCATGCACCTAAAACAGAGGCCGTATGAAAAATTTATGACCTCGGGATGTTGAGGTACCAACTTACCCATCGGGGCCCACATGACTTTTGTCGTTTCATCTCCTAGGGTTAGGTTTTTGGATGTCTAGGGTTTTGGCATTCATGAGTAATGTTAAAAAGGCCTATGGAGCCTCATTTTAGTCATTATTCTCAGATGGATGCATGTAGAAATGACATATCTTCTTAGAGATAGCTACCACCATTCGAGCAAGTTTTTTTCATTTCTGCAGTTTTACAGTTTCAGCCTATTTCATTTATTCAATAGAAGTTATTGTTCACTAGATATATGTTTTTGGTCTTTGTATCTCTGTGTTATTGTATTCATTCTGTTATTCCTTTCGTTCCACTCATAAATCCAGATCAATGATAGTCAGCTGCTAATTTCCAAAATGAAGAAGAATAAATCCAAGATGACATTGAAGCAGAACTGAGTCAAAATGAAACATATTTGGAGCAACAAGCCAAGGAAGAAGCTCCATATCCATCACTATCTGACAACAAGAAAGGTCATGATGAAATTGCTAATTTGTAAGACTAGATGAGACTAAGACCAGCAGGCATGTTATGTGTTGTCATTGTATTTAATCCATTTCTCCATTAAGAGGGAGTGTTAGAGAATAATGGAGAAATGCCATAGTTATGAAATTGTTAGAACCAATTTATATTGTATTCCAGTTTAGTCTTTGGATCAAATTGGTATGCAGAGTGTGAGCATAGTCTCACTTGAGTGAGCCCTTGTGTCCTCACTATTATTGTGTGGTTGATCTCTATTTATGATTTTTAATTCCTTTATCCTTCTCTCTCTCTATCTCTC
>JASDQU010102732.1:53504-64260 GCA_032191745.1 Picea mariana | reverse complement strand
GATAGATCATAGGAATCTAAAATTCAAATCATTGATTCCCTCTCTGTCGTGTTGTTGCTTCTCTAGCCCTTTTACAGGTAAAGGGCGCCAATTTTCCTTTGGAAGCAGTAGGTGGTCGTGGAGGTACTCTAGATGAGCTTGGAGTGAAAGCTCCAGCTACTCCAGATGCTACATTTGAGGTGGTAAGTGATGGGGACGAGGTAGAAGGAAAATTGTGTTGCCTCCCAGTCCCAATGGACCCAAGTCCAACTCTAGGTATAGCTCTCCGTGGAGGTGGTGGTGGCATTGGATCCACTGGAAGTCCAATCTCCTCCTCAGCCTCTGTATCCACTGGAAGTGGAACATCGTCCTCCTCCTCCTCCTCCCTCAAATCATCTACATTCTCATCTTCCATTAAAAAACAACAAGAAGTGACACATTGAAAACCATAGCCTAACTCTAAAAATTAAAAAAAAAAAGTTCAAATCTTCAAGTTCAAACTTCAAACAAATAAAAGAAAAACGTTTTTTATCATACCTGGAAATCTTTATCTCTCCGCTGGCGCTAATGGAAGAAAGATCCTTTGCTTTCTCCTCCTTGGATAGATGCACAATGGCTTTCCTCACACCTCTCTAGCTCTCTCACACTTCACAAATGAAATAATGACCAAAAAAAGGCACCTGCGGCCTCTAAAACCCCACTCGCGTGCACTTTAACCGCAAAAAAACTCAGCAGGCCGACATATTGGAAAATGTTGGGACACATGGGCAAAAATTTCAGGATACAATGAAAGTGTCGGGACACTTTCAAAGTGTCGGATATGCCGCAAAATTTTTGGGGGAAAGTTTCGGCCAGGGGAAAATGTCGGTGACATATCCGACATATCCGATATTTCAGAGATATATTCAACAGTGATTCAAACTACAACCAAGCATGAATCACCTTCAACCAGTAAAAAAGGCGTTGTAGTCAAAAGGAAAAAGAATAAAGGTGTGCCTGTGTCTCAAAACCCTAGAAGGAATTCTACTAGGGTTACCAAAAAATACAGGTTGAAGTCCAAAGACATGTTCAATCCCTCAATCAAAGAATAAAACGTCATAGTTATAGAAGATCACTATGAAGATGTTGAAGTAGGTACCAGGAAAAAGAAAAAACACCTCCATTGCATAAGAAACCAACAAAAATAGGTAAATAGATTGTTTCATCATCTACAGGACTTGTAACAAGAGTTACAACCAGATTGGCAAAAGCTAAAGAAATTGCTAAAGGTATTAGTGAGATCCCTGAAAATAAAAAAGGGTTACTTTGTAGATTTAGATCACATATCAGATATGCTTGAAGCCATGGATTCAACAAGTTCTGATGAAGAAAACAACTCAGGATTGGTTTCTAAATACCAAGTTAAATTGAGAGAACCCAAGGTTGCCATAAATCTGAATGAGCCTGCACCTTCTGAAGAGTTCCCCGAATTCAAGGTTAAATTAAGAACTGATAGAGAAAGGATCAAGGAACTCCAGAAGACAATGAGACAATTGAAGAGAGAAAAGGCCCATATAGAACAATGGAGTGCTCGTCAGCAAGAAAGGATTCAAGGTTTCAAGAAGAAGAAAAAAGAGCAAAGGGCATTGCTCAAAGAGATCAGAGGAATAAACTTCAGACTCTATTGGCATAATGTCGTTCTTACCACAAAGATCAAATAGAAAACTGCCAAAGCTACTACTATTATCATATCCTAAAAGTTTCATGAAGATTGGTACAATCATAATTCTGACGTTTTCTAGAGAATATGGTAGTGTCTATTCGTTTTGACTTGTGAAATGTAAAGACCTCGAAATGTATGACTAGATCAAACTAATCCATGTTTTGTAGAATCGAATGTAATGCTGGAAAGATCATACGATATTAAGTTATTGAGCAATGATCTATTTTTGGAATGTATATGCTCTTTTTGAGCTAACCTCCCTAACAGATAGATGCTATCTAGATCTAGTCATTAAGAACACTCTAGAAAATAGGATCGAGGGTTTTGTGGATAGTTTAAATAGGTAGAGGAAAGACTCTGTTAGGGTCAAAAAAATGGAGATCCAAAGGACTTATGTTGAAATTCCTTGTAAGGCATTACTATTCTATTTGACACTTAATAGCAAAGGCATATGGATGGTTAGACACTCTTTTCTACTCTATTTTATTTCTTCATGCTTGAATTCATTATTCAGATTCCAATGCATTTGTTTCTTGATTGTTAATTAATACAGTGAAGAATTTACTGTGAAAGTTATTTTCAAGTTTTGATTTCAAGCTGATGGTCTTATTTCTTTATGATATTCCGAGACAAGAATTTATGTGAAGTTGACAAATTGAAAGCTTCATTCTCTCTTTTTCTTATCATTCTAATCTATATATGTGACTACCTTTTAACCAGTCAATGGGATATACTATGTTTTGATTTTGATTTTCATGTTATGTTATACCCTTGAGCCAGTTTTCAACCACCTTACTCAAAAAACCAAATCATAAAAAGCCTTTAAAACACTTTGCAATAAATTGATGATTCCCTAGCTTTCCCTCTCACATTCAAGTGCAAATTTAGGGACTAACAAACACTATGGATCTGAATGCCAGAAGAAGCAAGCAGATTAACTCTCAAGTAGAGCACATGTCTCAAATCATGAAGGAGAAACCTTAGATGGTATGTTTCTATCATGCCACAAGACTGAAGAACAACACAAAGATCTCTGGTTGTTGGACTGTGGATGTAACAATCACATGACAGGTAATAAATATTTTCTTTCATGCATTGATTCTTCTATTTCATCTAATATTACAATTGTAAATGATTCCTTAGTCAAATTTCAAGGAAAAGGATCTATACCTATTCTCACCAAACAATATGTAAAGAAAGACATAAACAATGTCTATCATGTTCCATATCTGAAACATAATCTGTTAAGTGCAGAACAACTTATTGAAAATGGATAGAAGGTACTTTTTGAGGGAGCATCATGTAGGATATATGACAAAAACCCCAGTAGGAAATTGATTTTTGAAATCCACATGACTAGGAATAGAATGTTTCCCCTGACCCTTAGGACTGAAAATTTGATCCAATATTATGCACAAAGTGCATCCACCCCCAATGAAACTATGGTTTGGCATGAAAGATTTGGAAATTTACCCTTTCAAAGTATAAGGCTTCTAAACAAGAACTCCATGGTCAAATTAGGTCTGCCTATCTTCACAGAGAAAAATCCCCCATGTGAGTCTTTCATTCTTGGAAAACATAAGAGACCTAGTTTTCCATAGTCCTACATTGAAGCATAACAACACTTAGAGTTGGTTCACAATGAACTCTGTGGACCAATGCAAACAAAGTCAATAGGTGGTATTGTTTATTTTCTAACATTTATTGATGACTTTAGCAGGAAAATATGGATCTATTTTCTCAAACACAAGGCTGAAACTTTTGCAAAGTTCAAAGAGTTTAAGGATGAATCTGAGAAACAAAGTGGGAAATATGTGAATACTCTCAGGTCAAATGGAGGAGGAGAATACAACTCCAAATAATTTGCAAATTTCTGTAAATCACAAGGCATCATTATACAAACTACAACCAAGTATACTCCACAACAAAATGGAGTGGCTGAAAGGAAAAATCAGACAATAATGAACATGGAAAAAAGCCTTTTCAAAAAGAAATGTATGTCAAATCTATTTTGGGATGAAGCATTATCATGCTCGGTTTATCTCCTAAATAGATCTCCAACCACCAGTCTCAAGATGAAGGTACCTCAAGAAGCATGGAGTGGGACCAAGCTAAATGTTGTTCATCTCACGACATTTGGATGCATAGCATTCGCTCACATACCTTCCAAATTGAGAAACAATCTTGATTATAGAAGTGAGAAATTCATTTTTGTTAGTTACAATGAGACATCCAAAGCCTATAGACTCTACAATCATATTTCAAAGAAACTAACTCTCAGTAGAGATGTCAAATTTCTTGAAAATCAGTTCTGGATTGAGTCTAAAAATTTCCCTATGGACAGTCAAAATCCATTGCTGCCACTTTTTGAAAACACAGAAAATTCAAGACAAAAAACACATTAGCCTGCCCTTCCAAGATTGCAGGTAAAAAGACAACCTAAAATTCCTCGGGACAACTCTACTTCAAGCATAAATTTATCCTTTGAAATTCAAAATCAAAGAACTCAAAGCTTGAGAGAAATCCATCAACAGTTGAATGATATTGATGAATACAATTTTTTTGCATTAATGTCATGTCAACCTACATCTTTTAAAAAGGCAGCTAAAGAGCCACATTGGGTTCAAGCCATTATCCAAGAGATTGACTCCATTGAGAAGAACAAGACATGGGATCTTGTTGATCTACCCAAACACAAGAAAAGTATTGGTGTCAAGTGGGTTTACAAAACTAAACTCAATGAAAAGGGGCAGATTGAAAAACACAAGGAAATACTTGTTGCCAAAGGATTCTCACAACAACCAGGCATTGATTATGGTGAAACTTTTGCTCAAGTAGCAAGGTTGGACACTGTAAGGACTCTCTTAGCCATAGCAACTCAACACAAATGGAAATTATATTAGATGGATGTCAAGTCAAACTTCTTGAATGGTGTCTTAGAAGAAGAGGTCTATGTCGATTAGCCACCTAGATTTGAAGTCAAAGAGAAGCCAGCCAAAGTGTATCGGTTGAAGAAATCCTTGTCTGGTTTAAAGCAAGCTCCAAGAGCTTGGTACAACATAATTGACACTTATCAAGAGTGGTTTCAGCAGAAGCCAAAATGAGCCAACTCTATACACCAAAACAGATAAACAAGGTAAAGTTTTGATTGTATGTTTATATGTTGATGACATGATATATACTCGAAATATTGAGTTAACCAGTTTTAAACATGCCATGCAATGTGAGTTTGAGATGACATATCTTGGCATAATGAAATATTTTTTGGGGGATCGAGGTTGACCAATCAACCAAAGTGATTTTTGTTTGTCAGCAAAAGTATGCAACACACATCATCAAAAGATTCTGCATGGAAGACTACAATCAAGCAGAAACACCTATACCCCTAGGCACAAAATTCAGTAATCAAGATGAAGGCCCTACAATAGATTCTACCTTGTACAAAATTTTAGTAGGCAGTTTGTTGTATCTTACATCAACTAGGCTTGATATTGTGTATGCAGCCAAATTTGTTTCCAAGTTCATGGAATCCCCCAAATATTGTCACTGGAAGATGGAGAAAAGGATTCTAAGACATGCACTCTCAATTTTGGCTTATGGTACACTCAGTCTGAAGATAATTGTCTCTCTGGTTACACATATAGTGATTTTGCAGGCAAGCTAGATGACCAAAAAAGCACCTCAGGACATGCTTTTCACCTGGGCCCAAACTTGATTTATTGGGCATCAAAGAAGTAACCCATTGTTTCAATATCTTATGCAGAGGTAGAGTATGTCGTTGCTACATCAACTTTGTGTCAAGTTGTGTGGCTGCAAAGACTATTGAATGATATGTCACATACAGAAAATGAGCCAACTCCTATCTTCTGTGACAACACTTCGGGAATTGCTTTATCCAAAACCCATGTGTTTCAAAAGAAAATAAAGCACATTGACACTCGTTTTCACTTCATACGTGAGCTAGTCAATAATGGTGACATCACATTTCAATTTTGTGGCTCACAAGATCAGCTCACAGACATTTTTACAAAGCCACTAGGAAGAACCGTTTTTGAATTTCAGAGATAACACTTGGGCATTATTAGTGCTAATGTTTTTAAGTGTTGAGTTTAAGAGGGAGTGTTAGTTATAACTATAAATGTGACTATACTACAAGTCTGTTAGGATTTCTTGTTTTGTTTCTTATCTTCTTGATTTGCTCGAATTTATTTAGCTAAGCTCTTTTCCCTTAATGAAATGTACTTTATGCTATGCGCTCTTCACTTTCTTGTTCCCAATTATGTCTTCTTGTATTATCCTATTTGTTTCTCATTTTCTCATAAACAATATTTTTTCATTGGTATAAAGTCCATTTCTATACACCATGTATTTGTTAATAGATATAATATATATGTATAGATCTATTTTTTGTTTGTAATGTGGAGGGTTTATTGGTTGTGGTCAGGGCCGCCCGGTGGACCATAGCTACTTCACCATAAGGGTTAAGTGTTATGTTCCACTGAAAATTTTGTGGCTGCACAAGAGGATATTGATTGCTCTTGTAAAGCAGATTCATGCATAAACAAAAGAGATGCTCTCTATTTAAAGATTGTGACAATCGTTTCTGTTCTTGTGGCGGTGCCACCCCGGTATGTTTGCACTTGTCTTGGTAAATTTGTTGGGTATTAATGGTGCTACAAAGTCGTGAAATATTTTCCAATGGGATTATAAGGGGGACGAGAGTACGATCTTGTGAGCGTAAAGGAGTACTTAGACATAGCACTCGATTTTATTCGACCTGAAGGTTGACGTCCTCACTTATTTTGTCCTTTCGAGCATGGTATCATTCCCAAGGATATCCCCCTCCTTCTTTTCTTACCAGATAAGGTCCAAATACCTTCCATCCAGTGGTGTAAGCATTCAAAATAACATTATCTTAATCAGGTCTAAACTGAGGATATATTCTCAACTCATGATAATTTTTGTGATTCATACACAGTAACAATAATCAAATGATTACAAAATTTTGTTTGTTGTTCTTTCCTTACAAAGTCTTCTGTGGATGTTTCTCACCTTTTTGTATACAAACTAAAGTGAAGAATAGGAGGAAATTATAAATGGATTACCCGTTGCTCCAGACTAGTAAACAAAGAGGTTTCCAAAACACTAGGGTATCTTATCTCATGGTAAAGAATTTTACCCACCTTTGCAATGCATTTTCCCTACTCTCATTTGAATTGGGTATGTTTTGTATGCTTAGCTGATAATTGATAGTACTCTGGTCAACATCGCCCTTTTAAACAATCTTGCAATACCAAATGAAAGCCTCTATTTGTCCAAGACATAAAAGATTGAAATTTGAAGGGTTAGCCAACTTCTAGACCAAGTATTGTTATTATTAATTTGGGTGATTTTGTCGCATAGTTTTGTTTTATGAGCTCTTTCTTTAAAAAAAATGTACATGAATGGATGGGACATGTTTGTCTTGCATCATCAAACTCTTGGAGAGTAATCCTTTTAAGTGCTTGTTCCCATTTAGTAAGCAAGAAAAACTTGCATGGCTCGAATTAGGTATGCCTATTTTGTTGTTTCATCTCTGACAAAGTAGATCTGTTTAGTGAAAATATGGATAGACTTACACTTATTGGAAATGGCCAGAATTAATGGGCTTTTAATCAAAGAAGGATTTTTAATGGACACAATTTCATATACTCAAAATATTCTTAGTAATTACATTAAATGAAAGGCTGTGATTTAAGCATTAACTTCTTTGTATGAAAAAATATGATCTTTTTTCATTAAAAAAAAGTGAAAAAATATGTCCTTTTGTCATTAAAAAAAAGTGATTAACAATGAAAATTCACTTTAAATCAAAATCAAAGTGTTTTACTAGCTTTATTTATTTTATATAATTGGATTTTTCAACGCATTTAGGTTTTTTACCATAAAGTGGTGCTCTTCATTTTACCTTGTGTTGGCTCTATGAGGTGTTGTTTCCTCTCTGAGTAGGGCGTTTTTACTTGATAGTTTTGCATGCTAATGCATTGTGGGTGAGTGCTCCACCTTCTCTCTATGGGTTTTTACTTGGAGTATACCTACTCGTACCAACTTGTTTTTATTAGATGGGTTTTTACTTGGAGTATACCTACTCGTACCAACTTATTTTTATTAGAGAGAGATTTCTTTTACGGTGCTTAGTTTTTTACTTGCTCAGTCACTGCAAATGTGTCTTTTTACTTCTCCTCATTTTACATTTAGCACTCCCAAGTAGTTTTTATTTCTTCCCTTTACCAACTTGTTTTTATTAGATAGTTATTTCTTTTACAATGCTTAGTTTTTAACTCGCTCAGTCACTGTGAATGTGTCTCCTCATTTTACATTTAGCACTCCCAAGCAGTTTTTATTTCTTCCCTTTGAGGAAGGCAACACTAGAGAAGCAACATCAATGAGGTAGTTCAAACATGTTAGTAAATGTTTGGTTTGGAAAGTTGTTTGGTTTAGCTTTCTGATTATACATGATACCCACCTTCAACTTTTAAAATCATTTTAGTCAAAAATACATTGAACAGATATTACTCTCTCATATTATTTCATATTTGGATTCAGTCTTAGATCAATTAATATTTCATATTTGGGTGGGGCTCTTTGCCAAATCTGACAAATGTTGATTCCATTTTCTGCTACTATCAAGGTTTCTATAGTCACATTTGTTAAGATTTTCCATTACACCAAAACCTGCAGGTGTTAGTAAACTTCCAAATCAACAATATCAACTTGAGTGGGAGGTTAGTTCCCCCTCCGAGGCTCTGATACCATGTTAAGATTTGCTATTACACCAAAACCCACAGGTGTTAGTAAACTTCCAAATCAACAACATCACCTTGAGTGGGCGGTTAATCCTGTATTCCCAGCTTGATGATTAGTCCACGAGAGGTGTGGCGGTTAGTCCAACAACATTAAAAAATATTGTGCAACGTCCTAAACCCTAACCGTAATCCTAACCCTAATCAAGGGTCTTTCTTAATAATGATAAGACCTTACCCTATATTAATATAGTCACCATATGTGTTCTTCCATTTTCATACTCTTTGAAGAAACAATGGTGAAACCTATAGTTGAATACTTGGCTAATGCATTGAAGAGACAGACCTTCAGACATTCAATTTAACACTACTCGACCATGGCTATGCCTATAACAATTGGGTTTGTCTTTTGTTTTGTCGATTCTTTCAGTGGCTGGTTATTTAAATAAGGCCATCGATATGAATGCTTGTCGAATAGGTACCTAGTACAATTTAGTTAGATAAAGAAAAGCAATTAATATCTATTACCATTGGTTGTTTTTTTTAGAAAATGAAACTTGAATCAAACCTATCCATGCAAAATAAAAGTTCAAATTTTAATGTTTCAAATTTTTAAGTTAAAATTGTTGTTGTGTTCAAACTTTTTTTTTGTTTAATTATTTAATTTTTAGTTTTTTTTTAATATTTTCATTTTTTTAGTTTAAATTTTATTGTTATGATTTTATTTGATATTAATTATATTTTTTACCTTTCAAAAATAAATAGTGCTTCATAAAAGTATCTTAACCATATTTAAGGATATGGTTTTGTTAGTTATACATAATAATGATACAATGTAATCAACTTCTTTGCTACAATAAATTAATATTAATAAATTTTCACAAAACTTTTCAACAGAGACATTACTACTACAATAGCACTTGTTTAAGTTGGGTACTTTCTTTTGTATATACAAACATATAAACACATATAGAAACATGGTGGTGAATTAATTAATATTAATAAATTTTCACAAAACTTTTCAACAAAGACATTACTACTACAATAACACTTGTTTAAATTGGGTACTTTCTTTTGTATATGCAAACATATAAACACATATAGAAACATGGTGGTGAATTAATTAATATCAAATCATTAGTTTTCTTTTTTTAAAGCTAAAGCAAATAGATATGGTAAGTGATATTCACTAGGCAATAATGTGCCCTCTTGAATCTGTCTATTGAATAGTGGATAATGTAATTTGCAGACAGGAAAGTTGCACTATCAATAATGGATAGTGGCCCTTAGGGGACTACACGAGGGGAAATAGAGACTGAGGGGACTACAAGAGGGGAAATAGAGACTGATGAAGAGACTAACAGATGACTAAATGGTGAAGCTAACCTTACATATATGATGCTTAGAAACCTTTATCTAAGTAAACCCTCCATGGACATGAAAAGAAGGTAGATTGGTAATCATTGGTAGTATGCCTGGCAAATAATTTTCACTCATATCTCTCACTAACAGTCAATGTCGTTTTCTCTGTCCTATCTCTCACTAATAGTAAATGTCCTTTTCTCTAGTTCTCTGTGCAGTTCATGCGTCGCTGGAAGCATAGCCTCCCGTGGGTAGAAGAAAGTCAAGATGGACTGTGCGTTCGGAAGGGTAGATCTCTCGGGTAAGCATTCCCTCGGTAGGTAGGAAGTAATCAATGGCTGTTGGGTTGGCTGTTAGTAACCAAGGGCTGGTAGCGTGGCATGAGGCGCTAGCCAGTCAGACTGTTCTAAAATAAAAAGAAAACTTAGATCATAAAACTTTCCCGTTACTAAATTTAAACCAAGTTTAAAACAACCTAACTGAAAAGAATTTTAAGATTTCCACTTAAAATTATTAAATGTTACGGGAGCATGATGTCGATCAATAAATGTTGATTGTTGCTTATAAATTCAAACGATCATGTGAAGTTTCACAGTATAAACGAAAAAGAAAAGTCATAGTAATGTTGATACATATCTTGAGACAATGTCATTGTTATGACTTGGATTAGCCTAATGTAAATTCAATATTTAATAGTTATGTATTATTTAACATAAAGAGAAGGTAGATAAAGGATCGGTCTCTACGTAATAAAACAGATTATCATTTAAAAATATCTAATATTTTTAAAAATGTTATAGTAATTAATTTAAAATAAAATCAAAGTATTATTATAAAATTGAGAATAAGAAAAAGGTATATTATTAAAAAGATTATTACTTTGGAAAATAAAATCATCTTTTTATTATCATTTATATTAATTAAAATATAT